>RXPK01002668.1:0-101528 GCA_004143645.1 Protaetia brevitarsis | reverse complement strand
GATTATTGAAATCTTCGATGAAGGAAGGCTATGTGATATGTAAAAAGAGGTCGTTTTTTACAACGCTAAAGCAGTTTCGATACCAGAGGACTTGTAGACCTGTAATGAGAGTATACACGAAACACGATTTGATATCGATGAGTCAATAACAGTGATCGCAAATCACCGTTTATAATCCCGTGATATGGTAAATCGCTTTTCACGACTCAACAACGTGATTTAAGAATCACAGTTTCGCTCATCACTACTAATGACCATCTCAATCGAATTCGCTATAGAATAAACCAACAGCCACTTTATCAAATAGTCAATTAAAGTGTCACTAGATGTCACTTATATTACATATTTCAAATTAATTTTTTCGTGAGATTGGCTGGGATATCATATAAAAAAATCTCGTAACAAGCTACTTTTTCATAAATTAAAATCTCTCGGATAATAGATGGCCCCCTATGTACTGATTTCTTAGTAAAATTAATTATTTTACAATCTGTACAATTGCCTAACTGTAAGTTCAATACAATAATACATTTCCATTAACTTCATCATGTAGTGCTGTTTGCCTATAAGTTGAGGATCCAAAATTCTACGAAATCACACTAAAATCTAAACGAGAAGTGCGTATGAACATAAACACGCCCCTCTCCTGAATTAAAATCGAATACCTATTTTGAAGATGCTAGTTTTTCTGTTCCAACGACGATATACTATGTACAGTGTGTAACAAAACCAGATTTTTTATCAATTTATCAAACAATCAAACAATTATGCAAGGTTGTTTTATATTATTATCCGTATTATCATGTTATGAATTTCTTCGCAACTTCTTTTGTTGAGTAATTATAGAAACAATTTATTTTTTGAATGAAACCGCTGATGTTTTTTTTTTTCTGGAAAAATGACATTTTTATTCCTTTAATAATATTTTGTATTTTGATAACGTCAAATTTAGAAACAGAAAAAACTTGAAAACATCACTTCAGAAAATCTTTCAGATGTTCTGCGAAGACAATATTCGTCAACCATCAACAGATTGATTTTGTAAAAAATCAGGTAATTACCCCCATTCCCATTACCTATTAGTACTTAAAAACAAGCAAAATTAAAAATAATACCTTATTGTGTTGCAACTTCTAATTGTTAATTTAGGGAAAATCATATTTCTACTTTTTAGATTGTACGTGATAAATGAGCTGTGATTGGTGTTCATAAGGTTTGTTCGCTGGTGTTACACTGATATCATGGTGTAGTGTAAAATTACGTCACCAGAGTAGCGAGTGTAAGTTGGTGTACGTCAGTGTACAATATCTGGTGCAAGTACCAATGAACGGTCGAACGGATTTTCGTGTTCATGCACATGCGCGTAAATGATATATGTACAATTAAATATAAATATAAATGGATAGTATTACCACAGCCATCTAATTTTTTTTTCCCCGCAATCATAAGAATATTTTATGGTTATTAATGTTATTTTCTTGCCCATTAATTGATATATACATATAACAATTATCTACAATTAAAACGCTATCATCATCGTTTTTTTTTTGATTTTGGATTTATAACATATCCTGGTTTCCCATTTTTATCGCTCATTTTTACTATCGAACGCCTACCAGCTATCACGCTACTGCGATAAGTATCACATACGACATAAGTGTTTTGCTTTCGCGCCGCTATTGCCAGTGTATACACTATTCACTCCTGGAGGGATAGTGCTTCTGTAGAATTTTCGGCATTAGCATCCATTCATATTGTTCCGTATTGATTGTACAAAAATATTGTTCAAATTTCTGTTGCAGTAATGTTAAATGCTGTTGAATCAAATCCACTATATACTGCCGATTTTCAGTTACAGTCTGATTGGTTCTCGGGTACATTTCTAGTGATCTTCAGCGCTAACTCCATTTGCTACAGTTCGAGTTTCTGCTTAAACCCGTTTAATTTGTCAGAGCACGTTAATAAATTTTCGATTCGACCTTGCATTTTTTTATTAAGTTCGTTGAGGTGCTCGAATATATCAGCCATGTATGCTAGCTTGGCTTTCCACTGATGATCTTCGAATAGGTGGTACAGTTCAGGCATGTTTTGATTTAACATGAATTGATTCACCTCATCGCGAAGCTCAAATAACCTTGCTAAAACTTTGCCTCTGGATAACCAACGTACTTCTGTTTAAAACAATAAGGAATAATAATCTGATCCCATTTCTTGGCAGAGTGCTTCAAAAATTCGGGAATTAAGGGCTCTTGTTTTAATAATATTTACAATGTTGACGCACTCGTTCATGGTCTGCAATACTTCTGCTGGCAATATCTTGACCATCAGTGCTTCCCGATGTATACAACAATGGATAATTTGTACTGCTGGATTTTGTCTCTTTACACACGAGACAAATCCCTTTTTATTGCCATCATTGCTGCAGCGCCATCCGTGCACACACTAACACATTTATTCCACTGAATATCATGAGTTTCAAAGAAATCATTTGTCGCTCGAAAAATTTCCTCGCATGTGGTTCGCTCCGGAAGATCTTTGCAAAATAAATAATGTTCTTTTATTGAATCCTCATCAACGAAGCGTACAATACTTATTATTTGTGCTCGTTTTCTCTTATCTGTTGTTTCGTCGATTTGAAGTGCAAATTTCTCAGCTGTTTTCATTTTTTTGATGAGTGTTGCTAAAATATCGCTCGACATATCAATTCGTCTTTTAACTGTATCAGCTGATAATGGAACTTTACTCACTTAACTCACTTCCTTAGGCCCTAACATTAATCGAATGATTTCCATGCATGCAGGCTTTATGAGCGTTTCCCCAATAGTATGCGGTTTTTTCTGACGAGCAATTAATTTTGCAACATGGTAACTGGCTTCTAACGCTTTTCCAGAAACTGTGACCGAAGACCTTATATATTGTTTTTGCTTTAAGTTTTGATTTAAATTCGTTGAAAATATTGTTTATCCTTGTTAGCGCAATTGGGATGTTTTGATTTTAGATGCCGAATTAATTTGCTTGGGACCATTGCTTCGTTAGAAAGTTGTTCTCTGCAAATTACGCACTCTGGTTTCGGATTCGTCTTCTTGCCACACCGTGAGAAGCGTACTGAATGTCATTTTCGTGGTACTGCCTTTTCACACACTTCGTTTTTTTCACAGCAGTACTCGTGCTCGGTTCATTTGTGGGTGACGTTGGCCGTTCTCTTTTTAAAAACTTGTCCATTACTACAGTAGTATACGATGAATATAAACAAAGTTATCGTTGTAGATATGAAAATACCTGAACTAAATAAAACGAAAGGAAAAACGATATTGTCTAACGTTTTCTTTGATATCCAAACTTCGACTGTCTTATTTGCCACTTATAGAACTTATACTTATTACATTCGAAAAAAAGGGAAGTTAGCCCTTACGATGTGAAGACTAAACATAAACAACGATGATAAATATTTCCTCAAAAAAGGTTCGTAGTAACCTATACATCTTAAATAAATTTATGTGATGTTATTTTCTTTTTCATTAGTTGTTTTTTTTTGGATTAGGGTTTCTTGATATTAGCGGATGACATGCAGATTTTAAATTGTAATGTTCTGTTATCACCACTCAACCCTTAGTATTCGTTCTTTTACAGTAAGTAAAAAGCGACAGCGGAGCCGTTCTTCCTCTTATCCTTATTTAAACAAATCTAATGAAACCTAATATGCTGCACAACATCTGACCCATTAGCCGGAAGATTTATAGAGGTCTGCAACAATAATAATGGTAAGGGTGACCCAAAAAGATTATCTAACAGCAACAAATAACGCACTAAGGTCTAATACTAATAATACAACGTCTAGCTACATAGGTAAAGAATTCGTTAAATCTGCATGAACATAATTCTACGTGATAAAAGTAATTCAGAAAAAATAAAGTTATAGATATTCCACCGCGGCACACCTAGAGTGGTTTTCTGGCACACCAGTGTGCCGCGGCACACCGGTTGCGGAGCACTGGTCTTCAGTACAGGAATCCGATGATCTGACACAATGAAGCCACTAAGACCTGAATCATGGCGGCCGTGACATCCATGGCGGATCTTTTGGAAGACGAGGCTTTAACTGCGGTTGAACTCAAGGACGTTTCAGAAAAGCTGAGGATGCTAAGGAAGACATGATCCAGGGAAAAGAAGAATCCGTAGAGGCCATCAGCACGCATTTGGAAAAACAAAATCCATGACGTTGGCAAAATCCGGTATCGGGCTTTCTTGGAAGGATTAACTCCAAGTTCTCAAAACATTTAGGTGGCGAAGGTAAGGGTGATACAACCGATTTTTCAACAGAGAAAGGCTTTGGCAACACTTGGTGTGGCGATGAAGAATTTCGACTTTGCAGTCGTACAAGAACTCTGAATGTATAGGGGCAAGGTAACTGACCTCGAGGGGTATTAGTTCCGAACTGGCTTACAGCAAAACCTCCAAAGCATCCAGAACCTGCATATTGGTAAAGAGAAACTTTAAAATACTGCCATTAACTAACGTTTGTTTCAGAGATTTGATCGTAATCAAAATTAAATCAAGAGACGGAGATATTTCGATAGATTTAGTTATCGTATATTTTCCTTTTGTTGACCCTAACATACCACCGATCCGGGGATGGAAAAACCTGATGATGTACAGCGGAACCAGTGGATCACCTCATCGGTTGTAATACGCAATCTGGAACGGCAGTAACAACAACCACAGATGTGAGTCGTTACTGCAAATTGTGAACACGCGCGCGCAATCGGCAACTTTTCTGAATTTGTACTATCAAAGGTGTCGCCGTTAACACGTAGACTTCCGCGGTCGTTGTCCATACTATACACTGTTGGGCTTCCAAGCTGGGACCGCATCCTGGATCTTTTTCTGGCCGACGTTTCGTCAACACTCGCAAAGGACATCTTTAGGGCTGCTGCTGAGTGAGAGACTCAGTTTCAGGTCATCAGCAGAACATAGTGTCGTCTCTACTTGTCCACTTTTGTTGAAATGTTCCTTGCCCTAGTGGACGAGCTAATCCGGAAATTAACCAGGAAAGGATTGTATTACTTGATACACTGAAGATCTAATCATCATAATCCCGGCTGATGGTCTGGTGGCTTGCACGCTTGGCTATCAGTCGCGGGGTTCTCGGTTCGAGCTCGACGGACTGCTCTCAGAGTGAGGTTTTCGTGGTTTCCCTCACTCCTTGCCAAATGCTGAGAGACGAATATCTTAAGTCGCTCCTCGGACGCAGGCGTGATAATAACTCATGGCTGGGCCCATGCCCCTTGTAATTAGCGAAAGCTGTTGGGGGATGCCAATGAATTATTATTATTATTATTATTATTATATTATTATTATTATTATTATTATATCCGCGTCTTTCGGAGAACGACTGCAAAGAGTTCTAAGCAGGGTAGCCCAGATAGCACAACTGCTTACAATATACATTTTATGTAATGCCATAAATGGATCTGCGCATATTCAGCGTAATACATATGCATACATTGTACTATCTAAAGATAATGTTTTGCATCACCCACTTGTTTCAATAGTTCTTACTGACATTTAATATTATATATATTATATTTAAAGTTGACCTATAGGAAGGGTTATCTTTGCGGCGGTTATTGCTTTTTTTCTAAAATTAAATGAAGGAAATTTAGTTGAGATATACGTAGGGTTTTGCATGATATTGAAAGGACTCAACTATTATGAATACATTATAGTAATTATTTATTAGCCAGAAACACAAGATCGTAAAAAAAGCATAAATATAAATGAAGAAAGCATGCAGTTTTCGTATTACCGTAAATTATTACGGTAATACGAAAACTGTATGGAGCATATCTACATTAGTAGATATGCTCCATTTAATTTAATTTTAGTGCATTCATAAGGGAGAGTAAATACATAATTTATTAAATAGTATTTAAATAAAAGTATATGTAATATAGTTCCATAGAAACTTCGAACTAATTGGATTAAATATTTCGGTTTGTTATTCCATTATATTTGAGCGTCACGCTTGTATTATTTCTTATTGCGATTAGATAAATGTATTTCATATTGATATTCAATTATTTTTTTATGTTTGCGTTATGTTTGCTTTATTTTGAAATAAAAGTAAAGATTTCAGTTTTAAAAGAAAAAAAAATACAGTATTTTAAAAATGTACATTTAAGATACATATTATTTTCATATACTAACAGTGTATTTCTTATTGTGCTATAATGTAAATATATTTCATATTATTCTTCAATAATTTCTTCTTTTATTAAGTTTTTAAATAACAAATAAGAACATAATATCTATTGCTTATGTAATAAATACATTAGTACATGCAGCGTGGAATAACCCAAGAAACTGTCAGGTATATTGACCCCAATATAGCGCAATGGCGTAGTAAAACCGTAGCCCAGTATACTATTCACCGATTTCCCCCCTATACCTGCTAGTTTGAGATTCACTAGGTTTTATTACTTTCCGATTCATTACTATTTTTAGATAGTACATATATCCACTGTGACTAACCACTTGTGCGCTTTTTTGTCAATTAAATTCTATGTATTGAGGTTGCACTTTCTTGTATTGTATATTATGGCAGTAAATAAAACATATAGGCAATTCGTTTAATTTGACTGACAGAATTAAATATACACGCACCTTTTTTGTACAATAAATCAATAAATACATTTACTTAACAACCTTTATGGTAAACTAAAAATGGAAATGACCAAATATAAATAAATATTAATTTCACTTCACACAAACACTCTTTCTTCTTCCCGTGTTTGGAATTGTTCACAGATTTATAAGCGCCAGGTGGCATACAAAAGCTGGCTTGCCTGTGTGCTACTGGTGCAATTAACAACGTACTGATTAAGGTACTACTATGTCTGCAAAAAAAAAAAAACATTTTAGGGCTTCCCTGAGATGGGTCTACGTACAGGCCACTTCCATAAAGAAAAAGGTTTGATATTATCTCCGTTAGGGTTCGACATTAATTTTGTAATACAGTGTACAACATAGAAAAGAAAAACTACAGATGTGAATAAGAAATTACCTCATCCGAATTGTGTTTACTGCGCGGGCCGGTAGAGTTTAGATGTGGTATAGATTTTGTTATAAGTAGGCATACTATTTCGCTTAGCTTGGAGCTTGGTTAGGTTTGGGAGTGTAATTTTTGCATTGTACATATACGAATAAATGCAGAAATCGGAAAATATTAATTAAAGCAAATTTAAGGTAAGGCATTAATAATTGAACTAACTCTGTATCCTCTACATGATTCTGGTGTGCTATAACCTAAACTAACCAAAAAAATATTGTGAAATATATCATAATTTACGCATGAATTACTTACATATTATTTATTTGCTAGGTGTATATGTAGATAGGTACGCACGCACAATACAGGTTTTTATTATTAGTCGTAATAACTTTCGACAATCTCAATCCCTTATACTTCATTTAAATGTGCACTGCCCAACAAATATAATATCATATTAGTATCATTATCAAAATTGCTCACCATTTGTATACGCCGGTGTTCGGAAATACCATTGCGTGCTTTTTAGCATATTGCATAAAAGTAGATTTTACATTGGCACTAAGTATAATAAATATATAAACAAGAATACGTGTAAAATACATACAAGGTAGAAGAATTTAAATTATTTAATATTTAAAGGAAATCTATATATTATTGCGGTTTGAATTTTTAATGTATTTTGAATTGAATTTGTGTTTCACAATATCTGGGCGCATCTCTTACTATTTACTATAAATTCAATTGTGTCAATTACATAGTTTACGTAGCAAATAATCCGAAGTAATAAAGTTATATCCTACAAATAAGAGTTAATTAGTTGATTAAAAATCTTGAGTAATTAATGGTTTATTTAGTATAAGTTATTTTTAAAATTCTGGAAACGACAACCGTAATGTTTTGTTAATTTCTATAACTACAACAACATAATAATTGCAAGAATTTATAACTATTATTAGTTCTTCATGCAAATTAAATACTTACACATTTTAAGACATAAATAAAAAAATAAGATATTCTAATGAACAAAATACAAACATGTACCAAATTTACTTGGCATTTGGTAAAGAAGTCGAAATGTATAATATCTTATATTTCATAAAATCTATTTAAAATTATGTAGGATGTATATCTATAAAAACACCACTACATACTACACATACATAATACGTGACGCTAGACTTAGGAACTAACTGAACACCTCTACATGTGTTTCTGGTAGCCTGGTTATTGCAATCACTCTTACAATTACTATTCAAAATTAAGCGGTTCCTACTGCACCACTCCTCAAGCAACTGCGTGACACTAGTTATACGCATTTCCAGCTGTACACTATTCTCAGCCGCTGCGGCAATCGACGTGTAGTCCGCGTAATTTATAAGATGACCACC
Organism: Protaetia brevitarsis; assembly: GCA_004143645.1. NCBI lineage: Eukaryota > Metazoa > Arthropoda > Insecta > Coleoptera > Scarabaeidae > Protaetia > Protaetia brevitarsis. The sequence goes on along the minus strand of RXPK01002668.1, from coordinate 93,089 downwards.
CGAAATATGATCCGCCATATCATTAATAAATAGCACGAAGAGGAGTGGTCCCAAGATCGAGCCCTGAGCCACTCCAAGCTTCACATTACACTTGGTTGAGTGTTCACATCAATAACAAGAGACCTATCGTCTAAGAATGACAGAATGAGCTCCAGCACGTTTTCGCGAATACCCAGCCCATGCAATTTATTTCAACCAAAGAGAGTCGAAAACAGCGGAAAAATCAAGAAACAAGCCTGCCACTGGTTTCTTTTTATCTAAGTTCAATTTTATATACTCTACAAAATCTATACACGCCGATTCAGTCGACTTTCGGCGCCGGAACCCATGCTGTGCATCACTCAATACTTTACTATGTTCCAGAAAATACATGATCTTGACGTAGATAATTCTCTCGCATACTTTCGAAAACGCACTCAAAACTGATATCGGCCGGTAGCTATCCATAGTCTTCCCACATCCTTTCTTGTAGATCGGAGCCACACGCGACACCTTTAAGACCGACGGGAACCTACCAGTCTCAAACGACAAGTTTATCAAGTCCACGAGAGATGCACTAATAACATCACTCAGCTTCTTCGTCACTGACACCGGCACATCACCCGATCCACACGAATGTTTGGTGCACAAAGTTTCGAAGTGATACACAAAGTGCCCCAAGAAGTCATCAAATGTAGGGTCCACACTGTCAAACCCACTTAACTGTCATTCGTCTTCCATCAACGCAGCTCTTAAGTTTTCAATATTTGCTTTGGATACATTTCTCCTATCGTAACCAGTGCTGTTATTATTAATATTCTCTGTACTTTCTAGTGATAGCAATTGTGCACAATGGCCCGAGAGCCCAGGATCCACCACGTCAATATCAAACTCCCTCTCGGGAAAGTTACATACAATATAGTCTTATTTCCGAACCAGTTACTGCTCCACCGCTATTTGTGTGCATTCGAGTCAGTAGTCTATTCTTATTTATTAAACCGTAAGAATCAAAAAGATCACGAAACTTTCTTGTAGCCGAACAATCTCCACGCCAGTCTATGTTCAACTCACCACACAACACTACATAGTCAGTACGAATACACACATATGACAGGACATCCGACAACATCTCAATTAATTGGTCTACGTCACCTCTTGGAGGTCTGTATACACATATGATCGACAAAGTACATCCTCCATCAATCAACATCTCCACGGCAAACGCACAAAGCCCACGTTCCTCCTTATACTGCACATCAGATCTTACATATTTAGCACAGCCACCATGCAAATGTTCCCTTCTAGAGAAGTGGGCGCCGAACCGGTAGTCGGGTATAACCGCAACTTGCGTACTACCTTCATGAGTCCAGGTTTCTGCCAGGCACAATACCACAATTCTTGTTCTGTTAAGAACACTTGTAAGGCGTCGGTTTTATTTATAATACTTTGTATGTTCAAATGTGTTAACCTGAACACATTTATAGGTTTAAACTGCTCTTCTATATTAGTGATTCCACATTCGGCGTGCTCCTGAGACGAAAAAGCTTATATCGACGAACAATGATACCTTTCGGCCAAAATGTCGGCTTATATAGTATAGATATACCCACATAGAAGGACGAATTCTTGCTCTTCGATTGTAGCTTTTGAACACTAACATTCGCTCCATTCACCTTTCTCTCAATATAGGTTCTAATATCGTCCTCCTTAGTACCGTCTCTACACCTACCAACGTATAGAGCCAGAACTTCGGGCAGGCCGCCACAAATCCACCGGAATTAAGTCATTATTTTCCCCGATTACCATCTTATCCTTGCTTTGTGTTTGTGTGTGGAACTTCTTATTCGATGAACCCTGTATGTTGTTTGTCGTTTTATTTATGTCTACACGCGGCTTCACCAGCGTTTTTGTTACGCTTCTTTGGGTTCTCTTTGTTTCGACCAGCGTCTCCACGGATGATGTTGAAATGAAAGACGTGTTCACTAAATCTTCACTTCCTTCGTTTTCCAAATGTATTATTACTTGGCTCTTGACTATTTGTTGTATTAGTTAATAATCTTATTAAATCTATACTTGTTTCCTCCAGTATCGTTACCTCCGTCGTTGAATGATTAATTGTGTCTTACAATTGTTATATCTTTCTATTAATCGTCTCCATAAAATCACTTAAACAAGTTTCATCGCTCTTATTACTGCCCAATTGTTTAACGGCTTTAGTACGGTTTCTACTCATTTTATACTTGTATATCACACCTAAAGATTTAAAACAGAGCTGAAGAGCGAAATGAAATCACGTCTAGCCCGGATAGTACACACACGGATATTTTTTTTTCTTTTTTATTTTTATTTTTATTTTTTCAAATTCTCCATCTTTTTTTATTTTTACCTTCTTTAACATTATGAACGATTTTTCTTTCAAATATTTCTTGCAATTATTTTCAAGAACCCTTTAAATTATTAATATTATAAATCTATGAGTAGGATTTGAAAAGGAGTTTAAGAGTACCCTCTGTTGATGCTCTCGGGTGTCGGCACAAAATAGAGATATAACAGTAGAGACAGATTGGCTTCCCGCTCTCGTCCGTTTTTCGAATTGTAGTAAAATGAGCGTGGCCGGCGATAAATAAATCGTATTGCCCAGCACGTGAATCGTGTACGATCGTGCATTTCATTCAAGAAAATTTTGGCAAGGTGCTAGTGTTTATAGCAGCACGTATGTATGTGTACTATCACTATTTACGCTATTTATTTTCCTTTTAACTACGCCAATCTTGGAAGCATTTCCCTTGTTGCATTTCCCAGTTTTTTTTTACCGAAACACACACGCTAAATGGAGCACGCCACTGTCTCAAAGTTGCTGTTAGACAAAGATAAAGCGATCAAAATTTATTATAGTTAACTATATTATACTATATATTACCAATATTTTTTTACTATTCAAAGCGACGTTTTAGTAAATACAACTACCTTTTTCTTGAATTGTATCCACGTTTCTATGTAATCTCCCGATTAAGAACACAGTACCAGTGTCTTACAATGTTAAGGTCGCTAATATGCTAATTGTGGTATTATTTGTCTAATTAACAAATTTGATCATTGATCATTTTATACTAATTACTTCGGCAAGGTAAAAGCACTTGTAACTACTGAAAGCTAGTGTGAAACGCTTTTAGTAAAAAAGGAATATAGTTAATTGCGATTGTTGTTTAAATTGACAATTTTATTTGTTTTACAACTGAATTACAACTAGAGCTATTCATAACATTTAAACATGATTTATTTACAAGAGATCAAAAACTTGCTAATTTTAAATCAGATAAAATAATTATAACTTCTTTTAATGTTGTAGTAAAAAAATCATAAAAATAGGACACACTCTTACAGATATAATCTAAAAATCAAAGTATCAATAGTCACCTTTTCTCACTGTTAGGCGCAAACAGCTTATCATAGAAAGAACCGCGATTAAACTTGTTCCGTTAGACTCTGTTCGTAAGTCCTAGTCAGCCTCTTTTTTCGCTTCTTTAATTATTGCTAAGAAAGATTCATTTTGTCCAAGTAGATTTGTATACCTGTACTATTTTTAAAAGATATTATCTAATTCGATTAATTCATTTCAGGTGACATATGCAAACTTAATAAAATATTGTACTACCTAAAAAGATGGACGTTGAAGCAGAACTTACCGAGAAATTTCATAATTTGCCAGGTGTAACCGTTGAAGAAAAGAAGAAAAGCTTGAATGCATTTGTCAACGAATTAAACAGTAAAATATCCCAAGAAAATTTAATAATCGAATTTATCACGAATTTGGAATCCAAAAATAAACTTGATACGTCATTTCACCTTCAGTTACTGCTGCACTATGGTGCACACGAAAAACTATTGGAATTACTAAAAAGTGGAGATTCTTTTCATATTGGAAAAATTCTAAAAAATTCGGATTTTTTTAAGAAAACCTTTAAACATATGGATGCGAATATTTTTGTAAACGAAATTCTACCGCAGGTATCTTACTCTACAAGAATGAAGCTTATTAACAGAATATCAAATAATTTATTTGACGAGAAAAAAGCAAATGAATATTTTGAAGCTATTGAAAACAAATACGGTATTACATCTGCACAAATAATGTTACCGTATTGCTCAATAGATGTTATGAAAACAAAAATTGAGAAATATAAATTGGTTTTAAGTCCTAAACAATTGTCTGTTCTGTTGAAACGAAATATGGAATTTTTTGACTATTATTTTAAGTATTTGCAAACCACTTCGAGGTTAGAATATTATCATAAGACTACCTTACTAAAATTAATTTTAGAACGTGACAATGAATTATTTTGGAAATTGGCCAAAACATACGATTGCAAAAATATGAAGATTGGAAAGCGATTAAGTAACAAAATACTCAAACACGACGACTACTTATTAAACGATATGGATAACCAATACTTAACTTTAGGAAATAGAGCTTTATACCAACAACTTAGAAAGAAACCTGAAATTTTTCAACAATATGTTACAACAAGAATTGGCGATGATAAAAAAGACTTTTGCCGTACATGTTTATCATCCTCCACTAGAATTGGTAAATTTGTTAAATATGTTTCAGTAAACAGGCGTTATAAATTCTTGAATGATACTTTCAAACAAAAATTTGGTAGTAATTTACATGATAATCCAGAATATATTCATGAGAATTTACTTTCTTATATACCTTCTAGCATTCGTAATGATGTATTAATGGCTAAAATAAAAGATCAAGAAAAGCTAATTTATCTTTGCCCCCTAAAAACGTCTGTTCCATACCTAATGGATAAGATCAACCATTGTTCCGATACGAACAAAAGAGCTACCTTTTTAAATTTGCTTTATAAAACCTGCCAGTATAATAATGACTCAAACTATCTTTTGGAGCTGCTGCAATATATGCAAACACGATATAGAAATGACATAGTGAGTTTAAAATATTTTTTCTCTAGTTTATGGGATTGGCCTGATATTGAGTTGCTCAGTACAGAACACTGGCAATGTATCGATGCTATCCAAAAAAATTTAAGTTTGCAAGACATCAGTATACGTGAATTTCATGGTTTGGAAAAGCGTATTGGGCATCTGTTAAATAAAAACCCACAATCAGATATTTCAGAAGAAATGCAAGCATATTTGAAAGAACTGCTGGATATTGGTGTGACGATATTTTTACTGCAATACCTCAATACAGAAAAGCATGTATTCTCGAATTAAAAAATATATAGATAAAATTGAAGATCAAAAAGAGTCAGGGGATGCAAGTCAGATATATAAATTTTGTTCATAATTATAATAAATCTACACAATCAGATGACAAAATTTTAATACTGGATTTGCTTCCTTTGATAAAAACTCTTTTTGATGAATATCGATATGAATTGCGGAATATTATAATTTTTTATGTTCGTCTACATTTTGCTGAATTTAATCCTATAATTTGGCAGTTTCCAGAAGAATTTTTTACTAAGGCTTCCTTATTTTCGTGGTATTTATCACATCATAAAGACGAAATTCTTAACAAATTAGATGTGTTATTACGTATTCAATCAATTATAAAAAGAAAAAATTTATGCGAGAGCTATCTTTGTATTCGTTTCGTAATATACCAGAGAATATCACTATTAACTGTATTAATACCATAAAAGAAGGAACAGATACGAGTGATAAGAACGACGCAATACTTATTTTAATTCAACGTAAATGAAAATGCATTTTTAAACACCGCTGCACTGTTTCCTCCAACAGAAGACGGAAAAATTAATGTGCAGGATATTAATTCATCAGACAAAATTAACATACAGCAGAAAATTCTAGCGTCTTTTAAAAAATTGTCCAATCCAATGCAGTGTTTAGAAATATTAACAGGGTTTTGTAAAGGGGATTATCTAAAGTACGCATTAAAGCCCCTATACAGTATTACAATGCGCCTCCCTGAGAAAGTAGCTATACCATTTGTAGCAACCTTACGTAAAATGGCAGTTTCTGTACGAAAACATGCTATTCATATAAGCAAAATTATTTTTCCCTTGAAAGATTTTTGCGAATTTATTCGAAATGAATTTTCGAAAGAAACAAATATATCCCTTAGAACCATTTTATTCAAAAAAACTTTGCAGTATGCGTACATGGTGCCCACTTCAGAATTTTGGGAACTATTGCAAGTTGCAATGCATGGAATCGATAAACAAGACGTTAAAGCCCATGATTTGCTTCTTAACATTTCTAGTGTTCCCGATAAATACAAAGCCGCTTTTATAATGGAAGCTTATAAGCAGCTTGATTCAAATGCAGAACCAGAAATAAATCTTAAAAAACGCGAACTTATCCGCATTATGCCCTCTGAAGTAGTTGATCAACTGAATTACGAATTGCTCAAAACGTTCCTGTCAGAAATAATTTTTACGCAATTTTATCGGGAACATCCGGAATGTTGGGTGAATATAATCTTCTATTCTCATGGTGAAGAACAGAGCAATCTTTACAACTTTGCGTTGACAAAGTTTAAAGAATATAATAGTTCTAAATGTTACCCTGATGAAAGTGAAGAGGATTTTCTGGTGTACATGTGCGAAAGTTTTCTAAAATTCCGCCCTGAGTATTCCATGGTTTATAAATTCTCAATCATTTGGTTTGCAAAATTTAAACCGGAAATGGACATAAGTAATTATATTTATATTAATTGTGTGGTAGCATATGCCGAAATCGGATATGATATACAAGCGTTTGCAAAAAAAGCTATTGAGCTGATGGCAACATTCCTTGATAATTACAACAGCTGCTTGTTCAATTTTTTTGCGGAAGAATTTGAGCACTTCCTATGCAAAATTGATAACGCAAATATTATGCAATTTGTCACGCTATTTTTAGAAGAGTCTCAAGCTATTACTGTTTTTCTATTATCAATCAGACTTTTAAGTAAATATACAGTCACGGATTGCAAAGAAGAGATGGAGAGTTATCTAACTTTGCTCAACAAATTTAAAGCACAATCTGATAACAACATAAGAGTTTACCTTCGAAAATATTTTCCAGAGCATTGCGGGTCCTATGAATAAATTTATTATTTGTTATTAATATAGATTATTCATTTAAACGTTTATTATTATTTATTTAAAATATATATAGTAATAATTGTTAATTTAGATGCCAACTACAATATTTTCTAATGCCTTGTGTACCGCGGGATTATTCTAGTTTATGATAAATTGTTCATTTACACGTTTTTATGATAATACCCCTTTATTATTTTTTAATATTTAATTAATCAATTAATTATATATTATTATATATTAATTATATACTTATACATGGAATGATTGTATATAATAATAAAAATCAAGCAAATTGTAAGAATATTTATTATCCTTGTCGGAAACATCTACGCAACTTAAATTCCTTCAGATATAGTCAATCTAATGTGTTCTTTAATTTTCCAATTGTAGAGATTTCGAATCGATTAGATGATGAGTTATCGATCTTTTATCAGGGAATTTGATATAAACTTCTTTTACATCACGCTATTAATTTCAAAACATTTCATGCATTATAAAATGGCACATGTTTTTCCATTTTTTGGGCATATTTGGATTTATAATGTGTAATTTCCTGCCTGCAATACAAATGTCATTTGAAGTTTTAGAACATATGCCCATAATCTGTTTCATTTTGTCCTACCTAAAATAAAATACCTACATCTAATAATTTAAACATTTTATGTAAAATAAATTAATAAAAATAGTAGTAAACAATCAATTTCAACATGGAATCAGTTTTAACAGCTCTTAACTAGAAAAAAAATCTGAAGTCTGGAATAAATAATAACCAAATTTAAATTTCCCACAATTATTTTAAGTAACTTCAACATAAAGGTAAATTGTTAACCATTGCACAAAATGCATGGGCTGCGTTCCGAGTCGCGCATTTTATGCGACGCCTGCATTGAAAGACATAGAAAACTGTGAGCGTTCCGATTTACTTGTTGTGCATATGCCACGCATAGGCTGCATTACCTTTTTTCCTATGTGTTTTATGTTTCATTCTAGCCTCTGTCAGGGTCTAAACTGATTTCGCAGAAAAACTTTTTATGCACGCATACATGTTAAATCGGAACGACGTTAAATCAGACGCACGTTACATCAGACGCATACAATGCATTATGCGGGACTTGGAAGGCAGCCCTTCTAATATTGAAAGTTCGGAACTTATCACTACTGTATCAATCATGAAACTGTGAAGTAGGTGCCTGGAAATTTATCGATACGTCCTCTCAAGTATTCCCTTTAAGAATCTAACAACGGCGCAAGCAAAAGAAAAAGTGGATTTTTTCATTTTTGTCGCAGTTTAGAGTCGATCGGCCGCATTGTGCAGTGTGGGGGATTCTCTAATCGCCACTACTAAATAGGGCAGGTTGCCACACTTTTAATTTCACTTCAATTTGGGGTAATAGGTATATTTAATTAAGACGGCGAAATAATCGTGGCGAGCAAGTAATGAAAAATTCGCCCTTGGTATAATTTGCTTGCATGAGATATTACGTATTTTTAGATGTGACATCAGTACAGTGGCGACTCGTCAGAGGAGGCCAAGCCTCTCGCTATTATTTTTAATAAAATAAATAACGTTTATTATGTATTAACATAATGTTTAAACATTGGCTATATACTCAAGTAAAGCAATTTTGCTAACAAATTTCCAATAATGCACGAAATTTTACTGAACGCACTACCATAGCAAGCGAGGAGGCTAGCCGCAAACGCCTTCACGCCGCGCTGATGATTAATGCCATCGCTAAAATCAATGCGTCCTCGTAAGTGCATGTGCTCTTTATATGGTGGCTTGCCTCTAAGTGAAATCGTATGAGATCGGCATGTTATCGTGCGTTATCGCATAAGATATTGGCACGCGACTGCCAGTACTGATAACTTAAGAAGTTTTGTTAGATTATACACAGAAAATGGATGAAATAAACGAAATAAGAAGCCACAAACATATTATCGACTGGCTGGTAAAAAATTCTCAAACAATACTCTTGTTTTGATAAAGTTCAAATAAAAAATGAATACGATGAAAATTCCTGAAATGTTCACAGAATGTAAAACGCCAACCAAAATGTTAAATTTTGTCAGTTGGCGCATTCAGGAGACCAGGACTGGTCCGCTATCGCTACTTACCACTCATTGTCAACAGTTGGGAACGTATCGTACTTCTACTGTATGCACCGCTACTTGAAGTGTCAGATATCAGAGTGATTGAACAACAACAATATAGCGTAGTGGAAGTAGCGCAATAATAAAGGTAATTGATTACTTTGGTAGTACAAAGAATAAGCGAATTCTCCTAATTTATCAGAAGAGTAAGCAATACAGTTTTCCACGTTTTAAAAAAATATTAGACTATTTCTTTTACTTTTTAAAAGATATTGGTTTGCTAAGACCTCGTTCAGACGAGGCGATTAATTGATTCCACTAGTTGAACGGACGGTTGTCAAGAAGCATAGTGGTATAGCAAATGATTGGGAACTGCCTGGACCCTTTCACACAGAGTTCACCCTTCCACTCGGGGCTAGCTCATGTTCTTATCTCCACACAGTTGACTCAATATAAAAAAAACACTACTCAGCATTCGTCTTTCACACTAGTCGCCTGGTTGAGTGCTTATAGGAAGCAAAGGGAAAAACAAGAGGATTAGAATTTGAAGGATGATTGTGACATACAAATAATTCAAGAGTCTATTCTCGTGGCTAAGTAGTTTTAGATATAGCTGCCAGAAAGCTCCCGTTTTCCAATATACTACCAACGGATGAACCCACTTTTTTTTCGATTGGGTTCTTTTTTTTTGCATCTCTTCTTGCAAGAGAGCAATCACAAGGAAGGCTCCTACTTTCTCGGCTTCTAATATCGTACTGACCTTACGTTCGGGATAAAAATTGATTCCACAAGTTGCTACATGTGAAACCAGCCGTGAGCAAGTCTTCACACGGCACTCAACTAGTTGAGAGTCAACCAGACAAGCTTAGTCTGAAAGAGGCCTTGGGCCTCTTTCAGACGAAGCGATTAGTTGATTCCACTAGTTGAACGGACGGTTTTCAAGGACCATAGTGATGTAACAAATGATTGGGAACCGTCTGAACCCTCCCACGCGGTGTGAAAGGGTTCGGGCGGTTCCCAGTCACTTGATTCATCAATATGTACTAGCCGATTAGTTGATTTCACTAGTTTAACGGACGGTTGTTCAACTAGTGGAATCAACTAATCGCCTCATCTGAAAAAGGCCTTAGGGTTTGTTATAATATTTAGACTTTATTTTTGGTTTACTATAATACCTTTATTAAAGTTTAAGTTTCTGTTACCTTTTTTATTTCTTTATTGCAGGATTTTATGAGAGAAGCTACTATTATATTTATTATTAGTTTGCTAAGAGTTTGTCATTGTTTTTAGAGTTTATTTCCTTTTTACCTATCACCTCATCCATTTTCCTATCGAAGCAAGATTTCACTCTCACCTCTACGTGGTTCTTGCTAAACAATAAATTATTTTCTTTGAATCTTTTTTTTTTTCAATTTGTATTCTACACATACAATGCTGTAATAATAACTATAAAAATATAATTTATTGACCTTGAAGAGTTACCTAGGTTAGAGTAGCCCCCTTGCATAAAAAGTCCCTAGCCGCCACTGCATCAGTATTAATAGAGATCTATTAGGATCATATTGATCATAAATAGCTGATATATACATATCTACCTTATCTGTGATTAGGATGTTGTACCTATACGTTTTGATACACGTTGGAGTGGAGCATAGGTTTAGTATATCTTTATTTTCAAGCTTGGGAGCGTCCTTTTTTATATACCTTACGAATAAATAGCATTTGATTCAAGAACTCAGCGTATTTAATATCCAGCTCGCTAAGTAAAGGAATTAGAAAATATAAACTAATTGCATGATTTAAGGTAAGATAAGAATTTATAATTATTATACAAAGTAACTAGACTATTTTGTAAAAATAGTTACTTACTTTTAGTTTCAACATATAAACGTAACGTATTCTAACGTGATATATATAAAATTTATTCTACTACATTCTTACATAATTTGCGTTTTAATGCCTATATATACGTAAAAATAAGTAAATTCTCAATTAAAAATGTCAATCCCAAATTTAATTGTTAGCTTGCAAACAATGAATCAGTTAAAGTACTTTTAATTGGCAAATAAGTATCAGATAGGTATGTATGTATAACCCGAGATGCGTATTCAATCGGCTGATTGTTTTTCACAATTGATATCCATTAAATTAATTGACACGTATTTCACGATTTGCCTAAAAAAAAATTGTTTTAAAAAGATGCATATTTAAACTTTCGATAATTTGCTAGATTTTTCTGATCTCTCATACTTGAAATTTATTATGTCCGTTTGTACTGATTCAATTTATGTCGAGATTTCTTTTTAATTTTACACTTTGTTGCGTTAGTTTATTACAGATTATATGTCGAAAAAAAATTCTCATAGTAAACTAATAAAACATAATAACAATGTCTGCGTTCAGGGAGCTGCCAGCGCTGAGCTGCGCTAGATCGAGCGGCGTTCTTACAGAACAGCAATAAAGAGAAACGCAAGTCCTGCCAGTCGATCAGCTTTACACATGTATATATGTGTATATATACCGCAGGAGCCATCCAAACTCCAAACAGCTAGACAGGTTGTTATATGCATGAAACGTACGCTTCTGTTCGCAGTTGATGTGGCTCGTGCAGTATATGAATGTTATAGCGAGGTCGTATTAATGAAGGTTGTCTCTTTGTACGCCTTTTAATGCAAATAGGCGGAGTTGTGAAATATGTATATTTAGCCAGTGTCGTAATAAGGGCACAGGGCAAGTATTATCTGTTTTTAAATTAATATAGTACCTGTAATTAAACTGAATGCTTAGTAATCTTAAGGCCATTTTACACCTAGCTATTTATTGCGTAATTTATTGGCAATTTTAAATTTTACGTGTATAACACGGATTAAATACGTGTTATAAACGTAAAATTTTAAATTGGCCAATAAATTGCGCAATAAATAGCTAGGTGTAAAACGGCCTTTAAGCCCGCTTTACATTACGTGCAATAGAAATAGAGCATGCTCTATTCGGTGTATTGCACGTACAATACAAGTAAAATTACATTCAGCTGATGGAATCCATTGAATACGCATGCGTTATTTCTATTGCAGGCAATAAACATAATTGCGAACTATAAAGCGGGCTTAACAGTAAACATTTTTCATTCACATTAATTATTACAACATATTCTAAATGTTGTTCTGTAAAATGCCTTCTTTTTATGCGATCAATTTCCGTATTTTGAACATTACTACAACAACCTTTCAGGACATTTATATCATCAGGGCTAAGTAGAGAAAATATATACACCATTTTCCTTATTAAAAAACATGATGCGTTCACGCTCTTTCTCTTGATTGGTTCGCCTTTGGACAACTATTGCAATTAAATAATATTTTTCGGACACGTAAGAGGGCCATCTTGTATGCAGTAGTTTAACTATAAAGCTTATATTTAAATCGAATTGGACATCAACGGAGTGTCGCCATCTACCGCTGTTGTCCAAAAACTTTCAAAAATCCGTTAACTATTTTGTGTTAAATGGTTATAGTTACTAAATTATTACTTGATTTAGGAATATTAAAAATATTCCTGTATTCAATCAAATAAATAATTTGGTTAGTAGATTTATTTGAAGCTAGCGCAGTATTTATTAATTTAACTAAATTTTTACATGGAAGTAAAAATAAATATCGCATTTTATTTTCGTATAGCAGTTTTCTCCCCATATAGTACAGCAGATGAGCAGATTTACCAAATATTATACCAGTCTACATATGGTCAAAGAAATGTTCCACTGGCGCGCTATTCTACTGTTGTGCATTTGCAGTGGTAATATTGTAACGAGCGCCAACTTTTGAAACTGGCGATTCCGATAGGCGTCCCTAGATGGCGCTAGCATAGCGGAAGAAAGAACTATCTACGAGGAATGACAGAGGGCAGTACCGGGTCGAAGATTCGAGAATATTCTGGAAGGAATCTGGAAGGACGTTCTAGAAGGGTCTCGAACAATCTGGAAGTTCGCGCCAGCTATAAATAACGCGTCGGGTTGGCCAAGAGGCAGTCAATCGATACGAGTTGCATAGTGCGGATCGCGAAGTGAATTAGTACGTGTAATATAAATATCGGTGCAAATAAATCGTTTACGTAAATAAAGACATTAGTGGTTAAGTGATTTAATTAATAAGAATTTTTAATAGATTTTAAATACCGTAATTGTGTTAATCGAATAAGTGAATTTAAATATATCGCCTGTGTGTTTTTCTAAAACCCCGACAACGTTTTAAAAACTAGAAAAACGTAACAATATATTTCTATAAGAGAATACTTGTGGTGCCATCTGTAGTACGCCAGTGGAACATTCCTTTGACCATATGTATACTGGTATAATATTTGGATATACTTATGTGTAGTAGAGATGATTGTCGCATCTCCTATTTCATTCCAATAACAGATAATATTTCGTACTAAATATGTAGGCTGGAAACTGGGATTGTTAACATACTAATCTGGTATATTTACCAGATCAAAATGTGATAGGAGTCATCCAAGGTCTGTATACATGAGGTTACCTCGTAAGTTGTAGGTGAGATCCGGGGAAAGGAGAGGTTGGATGCACGATGACGCTGTGATGACGCGCTTCGCGATCGTTCTCGTGTTTGCTTCCATTAAAAGGTTAGTATTGGGGTATTCTGTTATAATAAAAAGAACTTGAAAGTATATTGCAAGACGCTTTTCTGTTGACAAAACATTAATTGAAAAATTTTCTAAATTAAGATTTTTTTTTAAAAAAAATAATATTTAAACTTAAAACAAAAAAAAATCACTGAAAAGGGGAAGTTAAATCTGAAGGACGCAAATTTGCCAAGAAAAAAAGAAAAAAAAACATTACATAAATCTGTATTTCTAAATTTTTATTTTTCTTAATTTTTAAATTAAAGTTATTTGTTTGTTTAATTTACTTATGATGATTATATAATAATAAGAAAAAGTTCCTTCTTATTAGGAAGAATAAATATTTAGTATGATAATATATAATCGTTATCTTTTTACCATTTTACTTAGTTTTTCTTACAATTAGTTTCTAATTTAATGTTATGCTCTATGTACGTAGTTTTGTGTTATATTTATATAATATTTTTACTTGATTTACTTATGTTTACTATGACATAATAGTAGAAATTTGTTTTTTTATAATAAAAAATAAATATTTAATTTGGGAGTACAAATCGCCATTTGTTTTTACATACATATGCATCACTTTATTTATTAAAAACAGCATACATATGATGCGTTCGCGTTCTTTCTCTTGATTGGCTGAAAAGTTACGAGGTACCTGTATATACGGACCTTGGGAGTCATCGTCATTGAAAGAACGATTTTCTTTTAACGACAAACTCAGTGTGTTCAGGAGGATGGTCAATTGCGACTTGCGACCAACGACCAACTCCCCAATATTACCAGGATTTACAACATTCTAACGGTAAATCCCCCTCCTTAGTAGTGCATGGGTTTTTGGAGATAATTCATTTTCATTTTGATTAAAAATATCACGGCATTTTGTTGTGTTTACGCTTAAGTCTAAAATGAATAAACGTTATAAGAAAAAAAGGGAAACCTTCTTGAATCAAAATCCTACAGTTTTCTGCCAATCTGCATAGTTTTCAAGTTCAAAATAAAGAGGACTTGAATAAGCATCAATATCTTTCACTTAAAAGAATAAACTGTCTCAACAAGAAATATATTATTTCCGAAGAAATGCGTGAATTTAAAATTGTTATTCCTTTTCAAGGAAAAATCAAATCATATTGGCCATATAGAAAACGCAAAAACTTTTGGTTGAATGCAATTCCTTTTAAATGAAAAGGATATTTCTCTCAGTGTTTGCGCTATGCGGGTCTTTTTTGTTATACCTACCTATATTTCTGTGACCATTATTTACACTTTAGCTTAATGAAGAGATAATTATATTATTTTACCCATAAATTAATGCAGAATTACTTAATTGAAAATCATTTATTTTTTTATATTTGCCTTGAATTTCGAAACGCCTCTAATGTTTTGATGGCATGTCCCAGGTCATTCTACAAACATGAAGCTAAAAATGAACAGGATTGTGCGTGTCAAATAACCTATGATAGACTATAAGTACACTGAAAAAACGACTTGTTTGACAGTAGTAACAATAACCAAAATTTGTTTGTGATTACTAAAGAGTAGAGTTAAATATGCGCAACCAAATGTATGTTTATCTAAACTGAATTATTTGGTCATCACAATTTGCTTATCATATAATCATATACCCCATATTATAACTAAAATTTTATTCAAATTAACAATGATTTAACAATGATCGATGACGAATGGGATATACCCTATTATATTTTGTTTTATTTTATTGTTTAACTTTGATTAATTAATTACAGGTGACATATGCACATTTACTTCAATATTGCAATATCTTAAAAGATGGATGTTGAAGCAGAACTTAGTGGAAAATTCCATAATTTGCCAGGTGTTACCGTTGGTGAAAAGAAGAAAAGCTTCAATGCATTTGTCAACGAATTAAACAGTAAAATATCCCAAGAGAATTTAAGAATCGAATTTATCACGAATTTGAAATCCAGAAATAAACTTGATACATCATTTCAGCTCCAGTTACTGCTGCATTATGGTGCTCACGAAAAACTATTGGAATTATTAAAATGTGGAAATTCTTTTCATGTTGGAAAAATTCTAAAAAATTCGGAATTTTTTAAGGAAACTGTGAAAAATATTAAGGCGGATGTTTTTGTAAACGAAATTTTACCGCAAGTATCTTATTCAACAAGAATGAAGCTTATTAATAGAATATCAAAAAATTTATTGGACGAAAAAATAGCAAATGAATATTTTGAAGCCATTGAAAGTAAGTACGGTATTATATCTGCACAAATAATGTTACCGTATTGTTCAGCAGGTGTTATAAAAACAAAAATTCAAAAATATAATTTAATTTTGAACCGTAGACAATTAACTGTATTATTGAAACGCAATTTAGACTTTTTTGAATATTATTTTATGTATGTGGAAAATAATCCAAAGGTAAATACTATGATAAGGCTTGGTTGTGGAGAATGGTTTTAGAACACGACAATGAATTATTTTTTAAATTAGCCAAAACCTACAATTACAAAGATGCAAAAGTTGGAAAACGATTAAGTAAAAGAATACTTAAAGATAACCAAAATCTTTTAAACGATTTTGATAACAAGTACCTAACTTTAGCAAACAGGACTTTATACCAACAGTTAAGAAAGAAACCTGAACTATTCCAACAATTTATTGCAACAAGAATTGAATGTGATAAAGATAATTTCTGCTATACGTGCCTATCATCCTACACAAAAATTGGTGGATTTACTAATTGTGTTTCAAAAGATAGGCGTTACAAATTCATGAATGATATTTTCAAACAAAAATTTGGCGAAAATTTACATGACAATCCAAAACTTATTCCTGAAAATTTATTTCTTTCAATGCCGGCTAGTATTCGTAATGATGTGTTAAGGATGAGAATAAAAGACCAGGAAAGGTTGATTTACCTTTGTCCCATAGAAACATCTGTTCCATATATAATGGATAAAATCAAACATTGTTCTGATATGAATAAAAGAGCTATGTATTTAGATCTACTGTACAAAACCTGTGAGTTTAATGAAGATTCAAAATATCTTTTAGAGCTATTACAATATGTGCAAAAACGGTACAGAAATGATATAAATAGTCTAAGAACTTTTTCTCTAATTTATGGTCTTGGCCTGATATTGAATTGCTCAGTACAGAACACTGGCAATGTATCGATGCCATCCAAAGAATTTTAAGTGTACAAAACATCAATATATATGAATTTTATGGATTGAGAAAAACGTATTGGGTACCTGTTAAGAAAGAACTCAGAAATTTCAGAAGAAATGCAATCATATGTGGAAATACTAAAAAATAAATGGTGCCGCAGTATTTTTGCAGCAATACCGTTATATCGAAAAGCATGTATTTTAAAGTGAAAACATATATAGACAAGATTGAAGATCAAAAACTGATGCAACAGATGCAAGTCCAATATTTAAATTTTGTTCACGATTATAATCAATCTGCGCAATCAGATGACAAAATTTCAATGTTGAGTTTTCTCCCTTTGATAAAAACACTGTTAAACGAGCATTTATCTGGTTTACGAGAAATCATAACCTTCTACGTTCGTCTACATTTTACTGATTTTAATCCTATTATTTGGCAGTCTCCACAAGAATTCTTTACTGACCATTCCTTGTTTTCCTGGTATTTATTGCACCACAAAGATGAAATACTTAACAAATTAGACGCGTTATTAAATATTCCGTCAATTACAAAGAACAGTAAATTTATACGGGAGTTGTCTTTGTATTCGTTTCGCAATATACCAGAGAAAATTACCACTAACTGTATTAATACCATAAAAGAAGGAACAGATACGTCTCTTAAAACCGATGCGGTGCGTATTTTAATTCAAATAAATGACAATGCATTTTTAAACATTGTTGCACTGTTTCCTCCAGCAGAGGACGGAAAAATTAATGTCGAAGAACCATCAGAAAAAATCAACCTGCAGCAAGCAATCCTTGCGAATTTTAAAAATATCTCTAATCCAGTGGAGGGTTTGGAATTATTTAAAAAGTTTTGTAAAGGCGATTATCTAAAATACACATTACGACCATTATATAGTATTACAATTCGTCTGCCTGAGAAAGTAGCTGTACCATTTGTAGAAACATTACATAAAATGGCAGTTTCTGTACGAAAGCACGCTATTCATATAAGCAAAATTATTTTTTCCTTGAAAGATTTTTGCGATTTCGTTCGTAACGAATCCTTTAAGGAAACAAATATGTCCCTAAAAACTGTTTTATTCAAAAAAACTCTGGAGTATGCCAGTATTATGCCGACTGCAGAATTTTGGGAATTGCTGAAAGTTACGATGCATGGTATTGATAAAAACGACGTTGAAGCCCATAATTTGCTCCTTAGTACTTCTAAAGTTCCCAAAGAGTACAAAGCCGAATTCATAGCGGAGGCTTATAAACAGTTTGATTCAAATCTAGAACCCTCTATAAATCTTAAAAAATGGGAGCTTATCCGCATCATGCCCTCTGAAGTAGTAGATCAATTGAATTACCAAATACTTGAAACGTTTCTTTCAGAAATACTTTTTACACAGTTTTATTCGGAACATCCGCAATGTTGGTTGAATATAATCTTCTATTCTCATGGTGAAAAACGGAACAATCTTTACAATTTTGCGTTAACAAAATTTAAAAAATATAATAGTTCTAAGAATTACCCTGATGTCAGTGAAGAGCAGTTTATGCAGTATTTGTGTATTAATTTTTTAAAATTTCATTCAGAGTATTCTATGGTTCATAAATTCTCAACAACATGGTTTGAAAAATTTAAACCGGTAATGGACCTACGTCGTTGGATTTATATTCATTTTGTAGAAACATACGCTGAAGTGGAATATAATATACGAGTGTTTGTAAAAAAAGCTAACGAACTGTTAGGAAAATTCCTCAGCAATTACAACAGCTGCTTGTTTGATTTTTTTGCCAGAGAATTTGAAAATTTTCTAAGTAACATCGGTAACGTAAATATGGTACAATTTGTTACGCTATTTTTAGAAGAGTCTCAAACTATTCCTGTTTTTCTACTATCAATAAGACTTTTAAGTAAATATAGAGTCACGGATTGCCAGGAAGAGATGGACAGTTATCTAACTTTGCTCACTAAATTTAAGGCGCAATCTGATAACAACATAAAAGTTTACCTTCGCGAATACTTTCCAGAGCATTGCGGGTCATGTGAATAAATTTAAAGTATATGTCATTGTAAATGTAAATTATTCATTTGAACGTCTCTATATAACATTATGTATTATACATCATATAATAATTATTAATTTAGATACTAACTGCCTATACAATTATGTTGTGTATTATTACTTTAACAAATGGAAATGGTTTATATACATATGTGCAAATTTGTGAAAATTATTGTATTTACTAATAAACATGGAAGTAAATTATAACAATATTTTTATTATTTTTCTATATATTATTCTTATTCTATAAATGACTATATAATAATTTTCATATATCTTTCAAGAGATTTTTCAGTTTAGTAACTTCGATTAGTTTAAGAATCGGGTTCCTTTATTGTATATTACATTATTATAAACAACTGACAAATTTTCGTTTGAGAAAATTTGACGCATTTTAGAATCTATCGTTGTCGAGTGTATCGGGCGAGCAAATATTGTACATACGCGTACATGCGTACGACTTGGCAACTGCACTTATACAGGTAAAGCCGGAACCAAGACTATTTTTGTGTGGTGAACAGGGTGAAAAGTTGCAAGCTGTGGATAGCATTCCGCGCGACTAGAAATAGGGAGGATTTCAGCTGTAGGTGTTCCTATGCACGAGGCCGTCAGCACAGATTTATTGATGTTCGTCGAATTGTCACACCTTAGCCGAAGTAAAATGAACCTGATATTCTTTTTCTGGTGATGGTATGAATAAGATTAATAACCAATTGTCTAAGGGAGTTATTGTAAACACGATTTATGAAGTGTGGAAACTACCGTTTTCCTGACTAGGCAGGCAAAAATGTCACTAAAGGTTGGTCACACTAGATTCCACATGACAGACGTGTAATAAATTGTCATTAAGCTACTGTTCAACCATGTTAAGATGAACTGGTGTCAGTGGCGGTTTCTGTATAGGAGCACATGAGCACGTGAACCCCCTAAACAAATCGTCGATTACAAACTAATAAAATCTATTACTCGATCTTATTATTTATATATTCGTGAAATATAACGCAGCGAAACGAATAAACGACGCGACGTTCCTTTCTATAACATATGTATGTACAATAGCGAGCAAGCGACCGACGACCGGAAGACATGCGCCGAGTAGGCGGGGACTACGTTGATTTTATCCAATGCCTAGCCGCACAAAGAGACGTAGCGGAGGTGGGAAGGATACAGCAGAGTCCAATAATGGATGGTGGCACAAATTGAGTGTGCTCCTGTGCTCTCTTTCGTTGCGTCTCCGGTCACGGTTAACAAATCGATCGACATCAACGTTTAGATATCGTGTTTTACGGATAAACTATATTATATAATGTTTTTGGTTATTAAATGACTCACGTTCACAGCTCGTAACTACCATAAGAACTAATACTGTTTCTTGGTGACAGTTTTATAATTGAAACAGGGTGCGTAATTATTTTAATTTATTAAATAACATACTGCTGTAGTTTTTTATTTAAAAAAAAAAAACAATTATCTGAATAAATCTTAACTTAATGTTAATGTTATTTCATTTGAAAAGTTGTTTTGATATTTTAGGATAACGGTGTATTTCTTTATACTATTAAGTTTTAACAGAATTTTCGTGACTATATATAACATTATATTATTTATTTCACTATTGCTATATTTTTTCCACATTGGACGGATTTGTTTCCAGGTTTTTTGTTTGTTTCTGGCTCTCCCGCTTTGATACGTGCGAGCGAAAAGAGCAGTGTGATATAAATATCTGGGTGGCTCAACATGTGTTGTTTTCTTTTGCTTGGAATTTAAAAATTTTAATATATTAATCACTATTAATTTGTTGCTGATATTAAGCCAGTGCTCAATGTTTAATCACACTCGTGCAGTTTAGATGAGTATTAATACAGGTCTGTATAAATTTAATTTTATAATTTTAATATAAGGTATAACTAAATTTAATTTTTAATTTATTAAATTAATACAGACCTGTATTATTATTATAAAAATTATATATACATAATTTTATGACAAATCTTATATTATAAGATTTTCAAAGAATTGTAGATGATAAAAGTTGATATAATTAACGCAATAATCTGGTTGTAACAATTTAAATACTTAGTGTTAATTTATAAATAATTCTTAAATTTAACTCTGTAAAAAAAGGAAATTAGACATATATTTGTTAAAAAAAGATCTATCTATTTTATTTATTTTCGTTTGAGGTACTTCATACACCAACACGTTTATTAACCCGCGCACCATAACTCACAAACTTAAACTCGTAAATCTTTAACTGTTCCAAAAAAGTACATTTCCTCAAAGATACAAATAATAATTAATGTTTTTAAGAAAACAAAAATAAAATTGGCCACAGCGCAGCCGCAGTTAAAAAGGCTAACCCGGCATCGTTAATCCCTCTGCAAAAAGCCGACAAAGCAAAGCGCCATAATGCGCTTTGGTGCAGTGGAAAACAAAAAAGAATATATATAGTACGTAAAAAATAATGAAATGAAATATACAAATACGTAACAAAGATAATGAAATGCACACAAAAAAACAAAGTAGTATTGTAAGTAAACACTAAACAATTATAAATAAGAACTATGGATGCGAACAGTATTTTACTGTGCAATATTTGAAAGACAATTTTAATACGTTTAGTATGAAAAAAAATTCAAGGTAAAAGTATGGGCAGACCAAAACAAGAATTAATTTGATGCAAACTCAAAGGCAAATTTAGAGACTTTACAACAAAATTTAAGAAGGACATGTACGAAAAAAATGATTGGATTTTAGTTAAAAATTTGCATGTTCTTGATTTTGTGAACACCCTACATTTCCGACCACGAGCCGCCGCTGACTGGTGTCTTCATTGCACTTATTATTAATAGATATTAAAATAGAAAGAAAATTACAGAAAAAGATTTGTTCTCGGAAACGACAAAATACTAAGGTATGTAACATGTGTGTCAACTTGTACTGTCAACTCCCTAGTGTATATATTTTGACAAAAAAGGTCTAGGATTATAATAACAGTTTTAATCCTGTACACTACCAATGTCGCATTAGAAAATAAAAATGACCATGAAAGTTATCGGAACTAATTACTGAAAATTAGGCTTGGGGCGGTGGAACGGTATAAAACTGTTGCATACGGACTTCGGTTTAGACACTTCTCCGCAATAAAAATTGGGTTCAAGAATATTTATTAATTATAGTAATAAGTGTAGGATTATTTCTAGGATGATATCGCAAATTAATAACTACAGTATTTCAAATCAAAATGAACTACGATTCATATCTCTTTTAGGGTAAAAATTATGAAATGAAATGATAAATATAGTGAGGGAGTTATTCCTGAAAAATACATCATAATAGCGTTTTAAGTAAAAAAAAAAAAGCCATTTTGCCTGAGCGTTCAACAACCAGAAAATTAAAAATTGTGTTTCCCATTCTTTGTAAGAAATACGTCCGCTTATGTTTAGGATATCCATTATAGTTTACTCGATGATCTTCGCTTAAATAACTCATGTGCTCTGTGTTGTTGTTTTCGTCGATATAAAATCACAAAAACATTTAAATAGTTTAGCGCCAGTTTAGTAGGGGAATGTAAACAAGTGGCCCATGTACTTGCAGTTTAAAGACTAAAC
This sequence comes from Protaetia brevitarsis, assembly GCA_004143645.1. Lineage (NCBI taxonomy): Eukaryota > Metazoa > Arthropoda > Insecta > Coleoptera > Scarabaeidae > Protaetia > Protaetia brevitarsis. The sequence goes on along the minus strand of RXPK01002668.1, from coordinate 70,461 downwards.
ATACGCAATTCCGAAAGAAATACGTTAGTATTTATATTTAGGTAGATAAGTATTCCCGATAAGAACTTTTTCATTTTAAAATTGCTTCTAAATTTGTTTACATTACATTTTTTTGTGTCAGTATTATTTTAGTTAGCAAGGAGGTAATAAATTACTGCAAGCTGAGCTAAACCGATTCAAAACTTTCAAAACCCTTGGCTGGAGATTGGTCCCACCAATACAAACTCAATATATTGTCACGAGCCGCCACTGCTACCGCCTGATATAACAATTTCCTTTAAAACATGTAACGTTATCAACAAATTTGCTAATCCCCCTACCATTTACAATCGTATCCCACATACCCTGCCAATCACAGGTCCATTTTTTTTAATAAAATCTTTTATACAAAAAGCTTATAAGCATGCTCCTATTCATTCATTCAATCCAGCACTTGTATACAACATGATATAACGATATCTATTTAATATCTAGAACTTCCTTGCCTAAACTCGAAAATTCAAGGGTAATTCTGAATTTGAAAATCCAATCTGTATCCACCGTGTTGTAAATTCTATTGTCGACCACGACATTAAATTAGTCGGACAGTGTACATAGATTCATACGTATTTATTTCTACATAGAATCGCTCCATCTTTGTCATTGAGATAAGAGAAGAAAAAAGATAAGGCACTGAAAACTGGAATACCCAATTGCCCGAAATGTGACAGTCGAGTCTGACAGACAGAACCAATTCGGAATATATGAACATAGCATGCGCAAGAATATAGCGAAGATAACTGTGAATTTAAATCAACGGAAGACATTTCTAAACATATGCAGGTCATATGTATGTATGTTGTACGTCAAAGTTGCAATTGCCTTCATTCACTCTTAATTGTAAATAACACTAATAAACAGTGAGTAGTAGAAACTTAATACATATCTAAGCTTCGGTAGTCGTACGTGTTTTAATGCTGTAGTGAACATTAATCTCTGAGATGGATCACTTAGCACAAGATTTATCAGTTGCTTTAGAGGAAACAGAATCTTGTGGCCCAATTGCACTTGAAAGTAACAAGAAATGGGGTATACGAAGACGAACTCGTTCAGCTGGCAATTTGCGTAAGTTGCACTATTATTATATGACATTATTAGCTTCTGCTTATAAAAATTTATAGATATTTATGCAAACAAGTCTGGAGACAATCAATCAGAGGACAGCTCGAGCAGCAATTCAGAAATTAGAATTCAAGATCGAAACAAAACCAAGTATATCCCCAGTTTTCACCATTCAGATTCTGATGATATGTCGCTGAGTTTTACAGTTGCTCGTGCTATTAACACTCGGTCACACTCATTGAGAATGAAAAATTCATTTCATAATTTTATTAGGACAAGATACAACAAAATGGGTTTGTATTTTTAATGTATTGTTTCAGCAATTTATATTTCTAGTCAATTTTTAGGAATGAGTCATAGCTTAGAGAGCGACTCCTTTAATGAACATTCCCCAGCTCGACCAAATTTAAGACGTAAAAGGAAGCTCAAACGAATGAGTATAGATGAAACCCCAATTCCACCTTGTGGGAAACGAAAAAGACCACAGCGGTTAGATGTTATTGATAGTGGAAGATCATTTAGGTGTAGCTCAAAAATAAAACCCTTGCACCAAAGTGTGGTTGATAAAATTGAAAAATTTTGTCAAACGATTGATATCAATGATGTAAGTTTTTCTAATACTTTATTTAGCATCTTTAATACGTGTTTACAGACTTACAGATAATTTTATCGACCTTACAGATGTGCATACAATTCCACCAATACACCTACTGATAACTAAGGTTGCCACCCATCCATTTTAATGTTAGAAATGTTTGGTTTTGCACAAACTGATTATTTATACTAGAGTTACCCATCCCAAAGAAAATGGTCATTACATTGGGGATGCGAATGGCATAGAAATAATGCACAAAATAAAATGAATGATGTGACCTAAAAAAAAGTCCCCAACTAATTTTAGCCTGATATACAGGTATTCTACATAAGTGGTTCATTAAAAGTTTATGATGTATTATTTACTTATATTTGAGATATATATTAATAATAAACCATTATCTGTTCATCCACTACACCACTACAATATCATCCTCTATTATTTTATATCAGCATTCCGTATACCTATCTTTGATAGATTTTGAGACATGAGCGACTTTTTGTTAAACAGACTAACTAACCCTATCTTTAAATGTTTGTAGCTGGCTGTGAGTGGGATTGTCAAATTCATGTAATTCTTTGAGTAATCATACGAGAATGTCGCTGTTCGAATAGTCGTTTCTATTAATATTGCGTTGTACAAAAGTGTAATTACGCTGATATACATAAACACTTATTGTTTGTCAATGAATTTGACATTCATCCCATTCAGAGCCAGCTACAAACATTTAAAGATAGGATTAGTTGTTTAACAAAAAGTCGCTCATATCTCAAACTTTATTAAAGATAGGTATAGGGAATCCTGATATAAAATGATAGGGGATGATATTTACTTTCTAATTTCGAATTAAAATACAGGCTGCTATTTAAAAAAAATGAGTTTTCTGCATTGGAAAATATGTCACTTTGTTCCTCAGTTTTGAACACTCTGTATGTTAGAATGCGAAGTGTGTGTGTCGTTTCTTAGAGTTATATCTACATTCATAACATAGCAAATTTGGAGTCTCTACTTGCAGTATTAACCGAGATATTAATTTCTCGATGATGCAATGATTATGACTAAAAAAAAAAAGAAAAACAAATAATTCAAAAACGGCAACATGTAGCTATAGGAATAACTAATGAAGACTGACGTATTTATGGTCGTAGAATCCAAAAATGAATAAAAATATAACATTCTATTTAAAATAACAACGTCGATATCCATTTCCGGTTAACCGGAAGTGACATTTTGGTCAAAGTATTTCACATTTATAGTTCCAATCGAACAGATAATGGTACCAAAATCTCAAATATAAGTAAATAGTAGAACATCATAAGCTTTTAATGAACCACTTTCGTGGAATACCCTGTATAAAATATACATATTATGTATGCTATCAATGTCTGGGTCCGGATCAGTGTTTGATCCTCTCTCCCCCTACAAAAATGTTCGGTTTCGAGTATATTGAAAAGTGGCAACCCTACTGATAACTAATACACGAAATATAAATAAACTTCTATCTCACAAAAGTTTTTAATCTTCACATATTTCATTAGCTACCCTAACATCTTCAGGCGTACAAGTATATTGTCAGAATACCAAATATGTATATACAGTGACATGCAGAAATTGGCCATTATAACCGGGAAATTTCTTTTGTCTTTGAATTTAACTACTCTTTTTTGCAAAGTATCTCAGTTTTTGGATTTACAGAATGCTTCCATTAAGAAATGTTGTTACAAATTTAACTCTATATCTAAATATAAAGTTTCCCTTAACTTTAGGAAGAAAAGAAATTTAATCGTTTTTTTTTCGGAATTACCGTGTACTTATACAAAATTGGTCGGGATCATACAGCTGTCATATTCTGTTCTGTGCGTACTTTCCGAGAGAAAATCAGGAATACTATGTCAAAATTAGTTAGTTTCAAGGATATTATAGCCTTGAAAAGGAAAACTTGAGATTTTTTTTGCTGCTCAATATGTTTTATTTTCAAATGAAACAAAATAATGACATTTAATTGAAATTTTGGTTTTTAGCAATTGTTAGAAAGTCATAATTAGTTTAATTTCATCTTCCTTTTTATGTAGGTCTTAATGTCAATCACCACAAGTAAAAGAAAAAATAAAACGATGCAATTTCAATAATGTCGACAATAGATGTTAATTATGGTTAATTGACTTAAAGAATAAATATTGAACTTCTACATGTCGTCTTACGTTTGGTAAACATTCTATCGATCTAGTATTAAATTCTCTTATCAATGTTGCGCAAAAATACAGGATTGTTTTTCGCGATACATTGTCTAATTACATTTTCTAGGTGGTCGATGTTTCTAAATGGTCGAAATTTGTAAACGTTTTTTTTAATATATATATATACAGGATGTATCAAATAAAAAAGTAAATTTTGCTTGAATGTTAACTACACGACATATAAAGCACAAGCGAAGTGCCGAAAGCGGATTTCATCATTAAAGAATAAAAAAAGTAAAATTTAGAACCAAAAACTCTTTAGTCCGGGCCTGATGCAGGAAACGTCAATGTTAAGCACCGCTAAAACGTGGTATTAGTATAAATACAATTGCATTCATTTAGTATTTATTCTTAATGGTATGCCGTAAGTTCATTTAACGTCATTCTGAATAAATAAAGGCCCTTGTAAAAATAGCAAAACTGAGGCATTTGTCGAATCGAGAGTTAGTTATTAATAAACGGTACCACATGAATCTGAGTTATTTCTTTTGGATTTATTTAATCATATAACGCAAAATGAATTGAATCGAATTACAACAGAAATAAATGTAGATACAGAAAATGGCAAACACGCCTTTTTCTAAGATGGCGCCGAATGAAACTATAACATTCCCGCGCTTTTGCTGATGCATCAAGCTTCGATTTCTTTATATAAATCATGATGGTCCTGAAAAGGTCCTTTTTTTCGAGACGGGAAGAATTTAAATAAAATGTTCGAAGTGGCTTGCACTCCAAGCGGCGATCCGCACAAAACTAACAGCGATAATGGCTGAATGATAGTGGTATGTGGGGGTATACTCGCGACAGCATTTTAGGTTAGGCACAGGTGCGGCTCTACCCAGGGCATTATAAAATTATTTTTTCCCGTTAATGCTACAGATAGACCCCCTGTACATTAAGACTTTTTGTTTATATTAATTACAGTGCTACATATTATTATATTTACCTCTATATCTGATACACCCTGTATATAGCCCTAAAAAAAAAGAAATCAGTTGAGGATAGCTTTGGCGATCTTGGAGACCAGGAATTTTTTGAATAACTTCGAAGAGGAAAAGAAAGAAGCATTTGGTAGTTTTGGGGAAAAAAAGATTGGACATGTATGTTGTATTATTTTGTTTTACTTCAAAACAAAACAATTTGTGCAGCAAAAAATAATTCTCATTTTGAAGTTTTCTTTTTCAAATGCTATAAAACTAGCTAATTTGAAATAGTATGCATCATTTTCAATCAATACACAGAATAGGGTGAGACTGTTGTATGATCTCAATCAATTTTGTATACAGGGTAATTCCGAAATAACGATTAAATCTCATTTTTTTTTTTTACTAAAATTAAGCGAAATTTCATATTTTGGATATAGCGTTGAATTTGAAACAACATTTATTGATAAAAGAATCTTCTAAATCTAAAAACTGAGATACTTTAGCGTAGTTTCATATTTTTGACCTTTCCTCGTATACAATTAAATTTTCGACAGTTTAATTAGTGTTATTTTAGTTTCAGGACATGCAGAGGTAATTTGTAAGAAAAGAGATTTACTAAATTCAAAGAAAAAAAATCCCATATGCTGCGCGCTTTCTGCCGGTCACTATAATAAGTGTATCCTAGGTTACAAAAGATAAAATCAAGCTTCAGGACTAATATCTCAAATAAATTCTAAATATTTATAATTAAGGGGTGTTAAATCTGTATTAAGTAAGCTATTATTATATTTTTTCATATAAATAGCTTCCCACGTATTCAGATTTTTGCAATTTGAAGTTATCCCAGAGAAACTAGTAGCTAGCGTGGCTAATGAAATGTACATAAAGCGTGAAGATTAAAAAACTGTTGTGAGATAGAAGTTTTTATTTATATTATTTAGTTTATTTATATTTCGTGTGTTAGTTATCAGTATATCTCACAGTGCTCAATCTACCTTTAATTTAATTCGTACATCTACTGATATTTGCAATCTAACAATAAGTGATAAAATTCAAACTTCCCATGATAAAATTTAGTTAATAGAACCAACAGAACATAAAAATACTAAAATTCTTGTAACATGTAATGCAAAATCGTTTCATTCCATGTATCATTGTTTATTAACTACTGAAGTGCTAATCATATCAAATAATTCGCTGGGTTCATTGCTTACGTGCGGAACGTCTCTTATTTTGCCTCTTTTTAACTCCCACCGCGGAAAAACCACGCTAGGCGCTGCTCTATATTCCATCAACGAAACAGTACGTCTTTGACCATATTTATATTAGTATAATATTTAATACTTTCACTCTCCAGACGAGTATACTCGCAAGCGACAAATTACAGATGCACATAATTCTCAAACTATGTGCAGTGAAAGCGTTAACTATAACCGTAGGTTACAAACGCCTGCGTAATATTTTACAAGCACCTGGCCTACTTCTATATTAAATTGTTCCATATTTTTTCAGTGTAATCAGATGGAAACACAATATATAAATGATAATTGTGATGTGGTCAGTGAAAGTAGCTTAAGTTGGAGTGGTGGCGAAGGTCACGAAGGTGATGATGAACTAACAGATTGGGCACCATCTCAAGATACTATATCAAATATGGATCAACCTCCATGGCATGAAACTGATCCTAGAGAAATTCGAGCAGGTTATTTAATGTTAGGTTATGTTCATTATATATAAGAGGTGTGAAAGTGATGTTTGATGATGCTTGATGTAGCAGGTGATAGGAAAATGTGCAAATTAGGATTATTTTTTTAGAATTGGTATTTTTATATATAATATGCTTCTAAATACTGATGTGTATGTAGTGTGGACGACAAATGTTAATTCCGTTTTCGAAATAGCAAGTAAAACTAGGAAAACTACAGACAAGTCCATGGTCACGATGCCAAATGTTTGATTGGTAGAGGGGAACGCGAAAATATAAAATTTGTGTCAAAATGTATGATCAAATTTTATGTTGTCTTACCATAGATGGCAGCATGTATCGACATGATAGAGTTTCAAAGGGTTATTTATCTATCTCCACTGTTGGCCACACCACTTTAATAAAAATATGAATTTGACATACTCATTTGAGTATCATGGTACCAATACATTTTTTTTAGGATATGCTGCTGTAATCAAATATTTTTTGAGTATCGAACGTCCCCACTTATCCCTCCGCTGGTTCAACTATCTCAGCTAGTCTCCGCTATTCAAGTGGCACCACCGATTTGCACAGTTAGAACTACTAGTTCAACTAGACTTGCGTAATGAAATGGGTACAATATATAGGTGTCCCACAATTAAATGGCCAAATTTAGATACAAGAGCACTATTGCTATCTCGGGAAGTGTAGGAGATGTAGAATGGGGAGAAAGTTGCATATTTTAGAGACTAATAAAGTGCATTAAAAATAACAAATTTCCAATAAACTAACACGTAGACTTCCGCGGTCGTTATTCATACTTTACTCTGCTGGGTTTCCGGGCTGGAACAGCGTCTGGATCTTCTTCTCGCCGACGTTTCGACCAGATGCAAGGAACATCTTCAGGGTTGCTACTACTGATGTTGGCCTTGAACTGAAGGATTAACACGGGGAGAAGTTTATACCATTTGGCTACGGGAGAAGTGAAGATATAATATACAACGACATATGCATATAGGCATATGTATATCACGATAACCCCGCCCTATAACGTGCATGCACCATAAATGACAAGTTATCGCAAAATTCGACGCCCAGTAGGAATATTTATTTTTTACTTAGAAATTGCGCACTTGCGCACACCATTAATACAAAGGCGGTGTTATCGTCAACATCTACACCTACATATATGCGTATGTGGTTGTATGATATTCGTACTTTTTCCGCTGCTGTACGCTTCGGAGGAACGTAAAGGTGTCATTGGGTTGTTTGGAAAATAGAAACTTCCAAGTGTTTTGTAGGAGATAACCGTCCTCACGGTTCAGGTTTAGGGATGTGCCATGTTTAGGATTACGGAATAGAATTTGGACAGAGTTCAATTGGATTTGGTGGCCGGTCTCCAGCAACTGCTGCACTCAGCAAGTGCAGACCCAGCTACGCGTAACGCTCTAGTACGACTCTAATGTTCTGCAACATAAGGGCTGACTGAAACGCTTTGTTTCACCAATATAAATACTGCCGCGCGAGCAAGGAAATCGGTAAACACTAGGACCTTTGAAAGAATTACGATCTTTGATGAGAACGGTTTCTGAAAGTTTGGAGTTATGTTTAAAGACGGTTTTGATGTTGTGACTAAACCTACTCCACATCAATCCACCTCTTTCCACACTTCTTATACATAATGAACATAACCATTGCCCATCTTCCCTATACCCAAGGCGTTACCAACCGTATAGGGAAAATCTTGTCCATCCACATTACCAAAACCGTCTTTAAACCTAACTTCAAACGTTTAGTCTCCTTTCCCGTCAAAAGTCGTAATCCTTTCGAAGCTCCTAGGGTGTACCGAATATTCCATACTCGAGCGACAGTGTTTACATTTGTTTGAATCAAAGCTTTCGGTGGGCAGTCGTATTGCAGAACATAAGTCTTGTACTAGTGCGTTGCGCGTAGCTGTGTCTGCACTTGTTGAACATAGGCTGAAGACCGAAACGTCGGCCAGAAGAAGATCCAGGACGCGGTTTCAGACCACAAGCCCAGCAGAGTATATTATTTGGAACAATTTCGAAGATAAATAAAGGGTGATATTTTTGTGTTTTGACCTAATACAACGTTAAATATGTATCACAATAGAATCGCGTTCACAGTGCTGTATTCTTCTCTAATATAATTAAATCTAGACAGCCACCCTACCTGTATAATAAAGTCAAGTTCAAACACCAAACACTCTCGAGAAACGTAAGATACAAACATTTGATAACTATACCCAAATATAAACGTGAAATTTTTAAGAGTTTTACCTACAACATTGCCCTAATACTTAACAGTTATGTGTTGCCTTCAATGAGTGTGATGGCAGCACATGCGCGTTAAAGTTACGACTGAAGCGCTCTCTTTTAGAGCTGCAGGATTAAACGATCCTTTTCTTATGTTTTTTGTATTGTATCTTGTTAAGAATTAATTAATATTTTAAGTCCCTATTTTGAATTCTCCTTTCTTTTTATATTGTAAATTTTTTCACCACACCATCTCGCACTTGTTCTTTTTTTTTATTTATTTTTTTTAAGTTATTTTTGTTACCTTAATAGGCTGAAGGAAGAATGCCGTATACTATCCGATTTCGATAGCTTAGGCGATTTAGTCTTTTTGGCATCAGTGTCTTATTACTTGTTGTGCTGATTTATGTATAGAGAATGCCAATAAATATTATTATTATATTTATACATAAATTTTAGAAAATACGAAAAAAATGCATTCAAATTTTTTATTATAAAATATCTTGACTATAGATTAATCAAATTTACAATGTTATCCTTTTTTTTTCAAAATACATTACTAGTATACGTAGTTCTGGATAAGAGTAATTTTACTTTAAACATGTTATTCGTTGACTTTTTAGTATATTCTTCCTCTAAAGTAGACAACTGTTTCTATCTTTTAATGTATCTCGTATACTTCCCGAGGTGGTGCCCTTTATCATAGGTATGTTTGGCTACTTGAAGGTAGTCAAGTTGACAAACACACCGATATATTTTAGGCAGGTACTTGCTTTTATAATTTGATACGAAATTTGATTAGCTTTTACTACTTCTTGTCTCTAAATAAATAAATAAATAAAAAAAAGAACAATCAAAAATCTATATTGTTCACAAACGAGTATTTCTAATTACGAATAAAAAGTATGGATGTGAATGAAATTGTCTTCTGCAATATAGTGTTTATTGTTTTTGTCGATATTAAATAGAAGAGACATAGACAATAAATAGTTCCATATTTTTCAGGTTGCCGACGATTACGTGACGAAAGGCCTGGTTTTAGTATCAGCACCGGCGCCAATGAAAGAGTTGCAAAATTCTTACAGGATTCCACCAAGTTTGAGCTTCGCCTTTTTGGGGCTGAGCGTGAAAAATTGGGTCAGCTGGCCTCACTTTATTCCTTGGAATTATGGTTTGATGGTCCCAGTTCGTTATTACGTAAAACTAATAGAACTCCCTGCATGCAACCTACACAAAGACATCATAACTGTTATAACGCGGCTCACAAAAAAATTAGAACTCATGATCGAAATGTATTATAAACACTGGAAGTTTTGCAGACTGATTGTCTTGATTTGTAAATAGTAATTATTCTACAGTAGAATATGAGGTGTAAATAATAGATAAAGATTTTTCTTTAGAAGCTTGCCAGAACCTTAAATTAATAATATTAATAATTCACAGTTGTGTTTAATAATGTATACTTTTCTGAAATTGTACAAATTGTCAATTGAAAACTGAAAGTTAGCCTTAAATTTCTAATTCTAAAACGTCTTCTTATTAACTGCTATGTACTAGCTTTTTTTTATTTGAATGGAATGATTTTTTTTCCATCCCAGTAAATTATACAAATAAATACATATTTGTGAATTATTATTGGGTTCCCTATACTTACATCGAGTTTCTTCTGATATGCATATATTTGTAATGTATACTGCTTTTCTTAATTTTATATTTTCTTTGACCTTAATATCAAGTATTCTTTGAATAAAAGACTAAAATTCCATAGCTCATAAGTGATAAAGTACAGTGATTGTAAAATTGTACCCACGACGTATTTGACGAATATTAACTTTCAGTATACATACTTACTTTTTATATTTATATTGATTATTCATTGCAAACACTGACTGTGCGTAAGCTGCGGGATATTTTTGATTGTTTCTGGGCTTATTTTGTTTAAATAATTGATAATTTAGCAAGTAATAAAAAGAAACGGCCAATTTGAGCAATTCTTTGGTATATATTCTTAAGGCAGCGTTTTTAAGTAGCTGCCCAAAATGTAGCTAAATGTAATTAAGAAGAATATAGACCAAAGAATTGCTCAAATTGGCGGTTTTTTTTTAACTTTCCACTTAATAGAATAGAGCGTTCATTATCCGTATTGATAATATTTTTTAAATGCATGGCAATATGAAAAACTGAAAAAAAAAAGTATGCACTACTACTCATTCCTTCGAATATCATGTAAGGGAAAAACTTGATTCTAAAGAAGAACAAGCAGTGTTTTCGAAGAACCTGAACCTTTTTGATTGTGGTATACAATGAATTAAATAATAAATAGTTATAATGAAAGAGTAAGCAATAAAAATACATAATATTGACAAACAAAAAACAAACTCACTTAATTGCACATAATTACCATTTTTAAATGTGATTTTTTTTAAGCGCACCATATATTTCACCACTATTCTTAGGCCGTTCGTCCACCGAGGAACCCAAAATGAGGCAACCGATCGCTTATGACCAAGCAAGCAATCTCACAAGCGACCGTTACATTTCAAACTATTTTGCTCGTCCACCGTCATGCAATAGGTCGTAGTTGCCGTGGTGAACAAGCAAATACAGTTTGAAAATAAAGTAACGGTCGCTTGTGAGATTGGTTGCTTTGTCGTAAGCGATCGGTTGCCTCAGCAACGACGAACGGTCTTACAGTAGGTCGCCGTGCGCTTATTCTATAGGTTGAACGGAATATCCTTTTTTCAGATTCTGGTGTACAATATTTTACAGCATTTAATTTTATGTTACGCAGAATCGGTACAAATAAGGTAAGGTCTACTAATGAAAAGAACAATCCGTCCACTTTGAGTAAGAAGAAAGAAGTACGTCACATCTGCTACTATGTTCACCGTAGCGAGGGCACTGCGCATATTCTTTTCTCTTATTTAAGCTGGATGGATTGTTCTTTTTATTAATGTATCCCAAATATTTAGAATGTATATAGTATTGGTGGCATATCAAGTACGAAATTTTCTTGAACAACTATATGTATATGTTGAAAAATGTTATTTTACTTGTTTTATTTATTTAACATAAATAAAAATTATTGTATAAAAGTCTTAGTGTTCATGTTTTAGTAGGTTTATTGTAAATATAACTCTTCATGTTATCCGGGATACGCATGAGTGGTAGGAAATAAAGATACAGCCTCTCTAAAAATGGACTGAAATACTACCCATTGAACCAAATTCAAATTTCCCGCAATTATATTCAGTAACTTCAACTTAAAGGTATTCAAATAACTATTAATTTAATACAAAATCCTAGGTAATTTCATGCCTTAATGTTGAAGTTACTACAAATAATTGCGGGAAATTTGAATTTGGTTCACTGGGTAGTTTAGGGGCTGAATCCTTTTGACGATAGAATTTCAAAAATTGGGCAAATATCCATGCGAAAACTCTTGCGTGCCTATAGCCAGAAGGTACCTGTAGAATATATTGACTTCGCATATTAGTAGTGATCCCGTCATGCCACTGTAAAATGAAAAAAGATCTGACTAAACTCGGAATTAGGGTTAGGGTGGCTCTGTTTCAAGATCTACCCAACTGGTTTTACATATAACACTTAAAATAGGATTAGATGGTCAAGTGTAAATGCAAGAAGAATAGAGAACACAAGTGTATTATCAAACCCTTTTATATTATAGCTTATTAAAAGCCAATTACATGGGAAAATGTTGTTAATAAATGTTTGGTAATTTATTTCCTATTCATTGATATAACGGCACTCGTCTTACCTTCAACACTTTGGTTTCTATAGCAATCAACACAAACTTTGTTTTCAATGGCTATTTTGTTTACTGTCTCAAAAAAATCTGTACCCAGTTTTCTTTTTTTTCAAAATTATTCACCCATTAAAATTACGAGAAAACCAGCAAAATTCACCTAGGGGTTATAGCAAAATACAAATTCTAGCGCAAAATGTCTTATTTTTTTTTCTTAATTTGATTGATGGTTTTCTTGTGGGGGTATTTGAAACCAAAAGTTCATAAAAATCGTCTCTAAAAAGTCAAAATTTCAACTGAAAAGCTGCGTAGGTATTTTGGATGCAATTTTGAGGAATATGATGTAGGCTATGATACACAAAGAACTACTTGGGAAAGATGTCGATATGATAACTGGCAGAACTAGGCAAAATACTTTCCAAATATATTTCAAACATAATCCTGCTTGGTAAGTATTTGAAATATCGAATACAAAATTGCATGCCTTATTAGCAATAGAATTGTTTTGTTTACTCCCAGTTCATAGGTCCTTTGTTTGTAAAGGCGTGCGATTTTACTATTAAATACAATGTAAAATTGTAAAATAGTAATTTCATCGGCACGTCCATGTATTTTAGCTGCACGTGTTTTTCGATCGATAAAGTGTGTTTATCTGATTTTTATCGCTCCAGTCGGCCGATTCAATTTCTGCACGCTTGTTCGCTATGAGATATTGGGGATTTCTACGGGCTATAACGGTAGGCATACGCAATATACACAAGGAGCAAACGAAACTGTTTTGCACCGTGGGACTACAATTCCTAGTCCACGGTGCAAAACAGTTTATGTTGATACTAGCGTTGCGAACGAAGCTTTCGCCGTCATTCACCGCAGAACCTTCGTATCATAGCAGGGCTTCAAGCAGTATATTTCATTCTTTACGTGAGTGAATGAAGCGTTGTGCATGAAGCAAATTTCTCATATTGCTTTCACGCGTGAATATGCAGTGTGAACCGACGAAAGAGTGAAACGAGACTTATTCTCAAGTGACTATATGCATTGCGCACGCATTACCTAATATCTACCGCGAATGACGGTGAAGCATCGTCACCTACACCACAATCAAAGGTGCCGACTGCAAGTGAACTATCTGGATAATCTGTGCCTACACTATACGTTCACGCCGTGAAGGCAACTTTGAGAATAGGCTTCACTTCATTCGTTCGCTTCACATTACAATTTTCACGCACAGCTATACATATGAATGAAAGCTACGTTCATCACAACACTAGTTGATACACACTTTCTATAAATACTCGTATCCCGACCACGTTTTGCGCCTGAATAACGCTCTCCATTACGTATTAATATTTGAAATACCAAATATAAAATACATTCATTTCAGGTACTAAAGAAGGTATTTAAAGAAAATAAAGTATTTTAGTAATTTTTTCATTTCCTTTTAAATAAACAAGCACTTCAAAAAGTTTGTCCAGTAGCAGCAAAAGCACGACGATTACCAGTCCACAAGTTAGCAGCCGCCAAATTGGAATTCCAATATATGGTACAACTTGGAATTTGTAGACCTTCCAAAAGTCAATGGGCCAGTCCACTACACATGGTACCGAAGAGGGACGCTTCATGGCGTCCATGCGGCGATTTTCGTTTGCTGAATGCCATCACCAAACCAGACCGATATCCTGTTCCCAATCTTCAAGACTTCAATGTTGAACTCGCTGGTAAGACAGTTTTCTCAAAAATCGATTTAATTCGAGCATTTCATCAGATTCCCATGGCAAAGGAGGACATTGAAAAAACAGCTGTAATAACACCATTCGGATTATTTGAATTTCTCAAGCTACCTTTTGGACTTCGAAATGCAGCCCAAACTTTCCAGCGATTTATCCATTCTATCACGAGGGATATGCCTTTCGCATTTGCGTATATCGATGATATTCTGATCGCTTCAACTGACAAAAATGAGCACGATCAACACCTACGAATATTACTCACCAGGTTGCGAGAATATGACATCCAAATCAACTACCCCAAATGCCTATTCGCAGCCAAGGAAGTTCCTTTTTTGGATACACGGTATCCGCAAGAGGTATATTCCCACTAAAGGAACGGACAGAACTTATCCGGGAGTATCCACTTCCGAAAACCGTGAAAGAACTCTGCCGATTCCTTGGATTGGTAAATTTCTACAGAAGATGCGTATCAAATGCTGCAGAAATTCAAGGCAACTGTATGAATTAATCTCAGAATCAAAACGGGAAAACCGTAAAACGAGTGGTCGGAAGAGTTGACCAAAGCCTTTGAGCAACTATGGGAATCCTTTTCGAACGCCACACTCCTCGCACATCCCGATAGTAAATTGCCTTTAGTCCTTATGGTTGACGCTTCCGATATTGCCGTAGGCGCATCGATTCATCAGATCCGGGAAGGAGAAATGCAACCATTAGCATTCTTCTCTAAGGAACTTAGCCAAGCGCAGAGAAACATTTTCGCTACTTGCTTGAAGGTCGTGAATTTCGTATATATACGGATCACAAACCACTATCATACGCTTTCCGACAACGAAACGAAAAAGCTTCTCCAAGACAATCCCGACAACTAGATTTTATCTCACAATTTAGTACCGATATTGTTTATGTTCCAGGAAAAGATAACGTTGCAGCCGACGC
Organism: Protaetia brevitarsis; assembly: GCA_004143645.1. NCBI lineage: Eukaryota > Metazoa > Arthropoda > Insecta > Coleoptera > Scarabaeidae > Protaetia > Protaetia brevitarsis. Next base: position 55,207 of record RXPK01002668.1, on the reverse strand, counting down.
TTGCTCACGTGTCGAATCAATTCAACTACCTTCCTCAATTTCACTGGAGATCACAGCAGTATCACTGTCGATAACTCCACCGGGAATTACGACCATACATACCACTCCCATATAGACGACAGATTTTTGATGATATTCATAATCTTGCTCATCCTGGGATCAATGCTACACTTAAGGATAATAAAAAGCAAGTACGTTTGGCCGTCTATTAGCAAGGACTGCCGATCATGGGCAAAAGCGTGCATTCCATGCCAGCGATCAAAAGTTAATAGACACACAACGAGTGTCGTAGGACAATACCCACCAACAGGTAAACAATTCGAGCATGTTAATATCAACATCGTGGGTCCGCTTCCACCTAATGAAGGTTATACTTATTTATTGACGATGATCGATCGATTTTCTCATTGGCTGGAAGCAATTTCGCTTAAAGATACGACAGCCGAAACAGTCGCTTATGCAATGTATACTCACTGGATTTCGCGATTCGGACTTCCTAAGTATATTACTACCGATAGGGGACAGTTCGAAACCACCTTAGTCCGTCAATTGTGCGTTCTACTTGGATTTAAACATTTAAGAACATCATCTAATGGTAAAATCGAAAGATGGCACCATGTAATGAAATCCGCTCTTACAGCCCAGTTAACAGGTGAATGGATAGAAAAATTACCTACAGTGTTGCTAGGCCTCCGATCATTTATTATACCAGAGACAAACTCGACTGTAGCTGAGAACACATACGGTCAAACCCTACGATTGCCATCTGATTTTTTCGATACTACTTCAAGCCCTGATATCTCAACATTTGTTAAAAACCTTCGTCAACAAATGCGTGACATCAAACCAGGGGTAATATGAAGAATAGTCCGGCAGCCCCGATGATGAAAATACTGGTCTGGATGGGTGTAGAATGACTCCAGAATCACGAAAATGTGTTTACTTTTCGGCGCTGACCATGTCTTTTACACTTTCTCTCACTCTTTTCTTAAAAAAAGATGCGATTTTCAGGTTATGTCACCACACAAAACACGTCGAAATTTTGCATCATTTCAATTTGTTTAGTCCAGGGTGGGCGCACTAAATACGATTTGTTTATATCAGCGTGACGTCACGATTTGTTGTGGGATACAATCCACCAGGCGGCGCCGAATGCCGGAATAAATCATGTGTTACCGCCAATGTTGCCAACTTGGTGAATTTTCCACTAAATCTGGTGTATTAAAAGTACATCTGGTGTACACAAATCCTATTCTAGTGGCTAGTGAAAAGTTTAGTGGATTTTCTTTAATTTTTGTAATAAATCTAGTGAATTTATTGAACACGAAGCTAAATTACATATACATATATATGTAAATAAGTAAATAAAAGTACAAAATAAAATAAATAAGAATATTGAAATTAAATTAAATCAAAAGCTAAAATTCGTGTTCCAATCCTTTTTTTTTTACAACAACATTTACTACACCAATCTCCTGGGACACTATACACTAAATAAACCTATACAGTGGAACCTCGTTAACTCGGATCAATTGGGGCCAGAGCTGATCCAGGTTAACGAAAATCCGGGTTACATGGACACCAGGGTAAAAAAAAAATAAAATAAGAAAGTACCTACAGAAAAATGACTTCATTTCGTCGATAAACAAATGCACGCACAAAATAAATCGAACAATTATATTTTTAAACTCATTTTAAACAATGAGGACAAAACTATTTGATACAACGCCTATTTCTAAAAAAAAATATTCGTCAAAATTGATCCGGGTATCTGGAGATGCGGGTTCACGAGGTCCGACTTAACGAGGTTCCACTGTATATTGTCGTAAATTATTAATATTTGACGACTACCGAATAAGTGTTGTATTAAATTCATATATGTATGTATAATAGACAAAATAAATACTTTGTGTAATAGATTTTTAAAAGTAACATTGTGCGAATTATAATAAATAAAAAATTAAATGAAAGGGGATTTATAGTAAAAAAAAAACTATTAATTACATAAATATATAAAATATTTTTTTTTGCTTTTTTTAAGATACTTTATAAAGTAATTCCTTTCCCATTTCTAGTGATTTTCTGGTGGAATTATAATCCCGATATAGTGAAATATGTCTTCTGTTAATTGGCAACACTGGTTACCGCCATTATTGTTTTTGTGTCATTTTGATTCTGACAGCGTATTGAGTATTATCGTTTCGAGGGTTATAAAATAGGTTGTAGTTTGTATTTTTAGATTAGAGTGTTAGTTATAGAGTTGCTGTAGTGTTTATTAATAGGTTGTATTTAGTTATTTCATATAGCACACCTGTGCATTCGGCAGTGAAAGTTTTTTACGAACCTTCTTTCTGCAGCAAGTATGTTAAAAAATCAAAATGTTTGTGATAAAAGTGAATTACTGTATGATTGTTGCTTTAGACATAAGAGGCCGTTCCTGTGCAGTAATGGGTTGCAGTGACCGGCCATCCTTCAGACATCGGTTTCCTAATCCAGAAAAGGTGTGGAATGCTTCAATAAATGGATTGAGCTTTCTGGTAATGAGAAATTGCGAAGTGTGGATCCGCACATAATTTATCGAAATTAACGTATCTGCCATATCCATTTTGCTCAAGAAGACATATTGCCTAAAATGTTTTTATGGAAAATGGCTATTCCATCATTATTCCTACCAAGATTGCCACTGACAACAGGTAATTTATTTCTTCTGTTCTGTATGTAGTACGTGGAATCATATGTAGTTATGCAAAAGAATATACGTTACTTTATAATTTATAGATATATCTACGTTAAGATACTTTCTGTAAATATGTTTCAATAAAAATGTATGTGTAATTATAGAATGTGTGGTCTTTATATTCGTATTATAACAATAAAATGTATTAAAGGAAGGCTGTGTTACCACTTTTGCGCAATTTTCAACATATGGAAATTCATATGTTGAAAATTGCGCAAAAATGGTAACACAGTCTTCCTTTAATACTCTGAGGCAAATTTAAATAATTTCAAGTAACCGCGCTAAATGTCCGTTAAGCGGGGTTACATATCGCTAGATGGCGCGAGCAGCACAGTTGCACGAATTTCTTAATAGTGACCCATTTATACCAACTACCTTATCCATGGCCTATATTAACTGCATTTTCATTAATAACAATAATACCGAAAATTTCTGTAAATAAAATGGAAAAAACTGAAAGATAAATTGTTACATTCTAGTTATGATTTCCCTGCGTTAGTCCAAATTATTTCCTTATAAAAATCACTCACAGAGGAGAATATCCTAGATAAAATTGGGAAAAAATATGAGATGAGCTCAGCCTTTTTGAAGATCGTAGTATTGGCTATATGGATCTTGAATGACTGCAGATTTACATGGAATATATATTTTTCTTTGCAGACCACATTTTCTTATTTCTTAAGATGTGATTTTTAGGTTATGTCACTGCACAAAACACGTCGATATCACGAAAAGATTGACCTTTGCTAGCAATAATAGCTATAATAATAATTATTGCAACTAACTTATTTTGTAGAAATAATTAACACCTTTCCATGTATTATTTTTGACAAAAATGTATGAGTTTGTACTCGCAATAAGTGCCTTTTAGATTAGACTTACACAACAGTGCGATCCTCAAAGCGGCTGGGCTCATTTCAAGTTTTCCCTAGAATTATTTCATTTCGGTAACAGAGATAATATAACCAACATGGACATTTGCCACATATTCTCATCAACCTGTTGATTCTCATCAATATATTCTACAACAGTGCTTTTTTCTATAAAACAAACAAATAAATAATCTAGTAAATAGGCAAGCACAGATAAGCCTCGAGCACTCTCCTTACAAAAAAAAAAAAATTATTCTCATTTCATTTCACGCTCGTTTATGTTATGTTTATCTATTTATGTTCAAAAATGACATACGAACTTCATATGCCTTGCATTCATCGGCAATTCCCGGCGCCGCTCCGACACGAAAATTTCCTGGTTTTTTAGGCGATAAATACAAATTTATCAACTTTTTTTAATGAATTGAAATAAGTGTACCGATACAAAAAACAAAATACAAAAAAGAAACAACAAAAATAAAGTTTATTTTTAATTTCTATTGATTCAATAATAATAATAGTAATATTTCATGTAATAATACCCTCTAAAACAAAACTTTTTTCCTCTAGCTACCCTCTGAAAAGGGAATTTCTCTCTCATACACAAAATGGCTAAAAATAGCACCCGACCTCGTGATTCACTCGACTGGACCACGTGATACATCGCATGTGTTTACACAAATATACGAATGTATATATTATTTTTCGCCCAAACAATTTTGAAACACGCCGCGCCATCTACATTTTAAAAGCTTGTTAATCTCGCACATCTTTGACAGAAACGAAATTTTTTATGTTTGTACGCCCCCTTAACGCACAAAACTGAAATGAGGTGAGTCAACCGGTAAATGGAAAGCAGGTATTATTCAAATAACTATTAATGTAATAGGTAGGTAATCGTAGGTAATTTCATGCTTTAATGTTGTAGTTACTAAAATAATGCGGGAAATTTGAATTTGGTTTACTGGGAACTACGTAACATACATGCGTATACGTTTTCGACGAGTATTTATATGACTATGTGCTGCCTTACATTTGACGTGTCGAAATATATGGCTTGTCTATTAATATACAGATCATTTAAAAAAAGAGAAGGATGGATTTTATTTTCGTGTTATATACACAAAAAAAAAACGTTAGTAAAGTCCTTAAACTGTTTCAAAAATATCTGTCAATTTTTTTACTTAAATGAAGAAACAGTGAAACTATGCCTTATTTTTTTCAGTTATTTTTTTGCCAGTTTTATGACTGTGTTGAGGAATATTTTTGAAATTTATGGAATACCTATATCTACTACAAATATTTCGCCAATACCTGTTTAACTGACAAAACATGGAAGTGCAAAGTAACTAATTTAGGCATAAATGAATTTGAATAGACTTTTTAGGCAATGGAATAAATACGGTAGCATAGGGATACAAATTACATTATAGTAAAATCATATGGCACTAAGTGATAATCAACAAGTAGTGCCGCAGTACATAAATGATTACTTATGAGTAAGTATTTTACCAACTCGCATTGTTGGGTAAGATACTCGTCGATTGTTAACAGAATATATTTTTATTTACTTGCGAGGTGTGGAGTACATTTATAACATATGGATTTTGTTTTAGTCAATAAGTTGTGCGTCAAACTACTTATCGTTACCAAGTAGCTATGTAAATATTGGAAGGGAAATGTGTTTGTGATACACTGCTTTAGAGCTATTTATAACAATCCGTATTAACAAAAAAAAAACAAATGGGCATTCAGAAAATCGGTAAGAAAATCAAAAATACTACCTAACTAAAAAAAATACTGTTGCGTATAATTTTAAGCTCTTAAAATATGTTCAAGGATGAAGCAACTTATAGCAAATTTTAAAAATAAAACATTAAGCTGACTCCCAATTTATTTAACAATATTATTTTTGAAAATTGTAGCAGATTGCATTCTATTTGGTTATCTGTGGCTGGAAACTTCACGGACTGCAATGAACGCAGCACGCTACAGTTTTCTGGGTCCGCCGGCAGCAGCGTGAATTGGACACCGACCAGAGCCGTTTTCGATTACTTTGAAAGAGCTGCTCCGAAGCGTTTGAGTAGCATATTGCTCGTGTTCGATTTAGAAAAAGCGCCTTGGGTGCATTCGCTACTAAAATTTGTCCCTTTGCCCCTCTGTGTACCTGGTAATTTAAACCTTGGTGCGTGTTGATCAGACATGCGCAGTGCGCGTGAGAGTTTTGTTTTAATGTTGTGTTATTGGTGTTCAACAATCAATATACACAAATTCAGTCATAGGATACGAGTAATAACATAAAATTAAAGTTATAAAATTGATGTGTCGGGCATAGGTGGCGCAGAGAAGCATTAACCGCCACATGTTTGATTTCTGATGTTTACAAATGTGAAGTGTTCCAGTGTTGCACCGATTGGAGCACTACAGTGTGTATCACTCATTAATCGAAAACGGCTCAGGCCACGCGTGGTGCAGGGTGCACTAAGCACTAGACTTGGGTCGGTATTTTATTGGAACGTCGCCTCGCGCCCCGAATACCCGGTTATTTTGGAACGATGGACCAGAACGCTTACAACAGTAGCATTGGTTGCTACTGCGATGCAATCGCTTACTATAGACAATTCGGAACTTCGCGATAAGGCACGAAGGAATAATCCAGGGATAAATTCTTCAGACTCACTCAAAGAGTTTTATTTAAACATGTGCGTCTAAAAAGCCACAAATTCATATATCTATTTAGATTATTTAGAACTACATTGAAAATAATTAAACATCAAGTACTACTAAGATACAATATCCATATGGTTATAAATAAAGTTTTGTAGTATGTCTATATTGTGTAAAATTATATTATCAATATAAATATATCAAAATTTCAATTTATGTATTTTGCATAGATGCATACAATTCCTTATATTTATGAATTGATATAAAGCTGAATCTCTGAAATTGAAGAACTTCCGTCTCAGCAGTAATTTATTGAGATACCTTGGTTATGTCACAGAATATCGTAACAACCAGAACATCAACTTGACTGGGCGGGAAGGGTTCGCGCATTCTCATCGCGCAACTTGATCCGCCATTAAATCGGGCGAGAACTTGTGGTTCCGGCTATTTCGCTCTTTGCATTAGGCACACGTCGCTGACTTCAAGTTTATATTAGTATGTTAATTTAAATAGTGTTATCAAGTGCAAGTCGATAAAATATGAAAATAATGGAAAAGAAAATAAAATAATTGTAAAAATAAGCGATATTCTTTCATTTTATCGTAGATATGTATCATATTCTACAAATTCACTTCAGTTAGGTCCTGTCAGGCACGGAATTTTATCGAAGCCGACTCTGACTTCTCGCCCGAGACACTGACATCAAGGTCACGAAATTTTGCCCACTCAGATCAAAAGAGCCGACAAAGAGTTTGCATTCTGGTTGTTACGATATTCTGTGGTTATGTCAAGCAATATTTGAGACGAGAAATACCGCTCTGAACATGAAATGTTTCTTTCGGTACTTGAAGAAAAAAGGAACCCAACGATGTTAGCGGAAGCGAGTGAGACAGAGGATATCGGGGTTTTGAAAACTATAGAAAAACTGAATAACAACAAAAGAATATCTTTTTCTCTAACTATTTACTAACACTAGCTAATTAACCCTCATTAAAGAAATATTGTAAAATGTGAATAAATAAATTTATGAAAAAAAAATGATTTTGGGAATAAAGTAGATAACTGTATACTAGATTGGTAGATTGGTTTATTAGTGGTGTAGCATCTTAGCGTAGGAGAGCAGTACTTTACAAATGTTTATTTGTAAAGTACACCGGTGAATAAAGAACAATAAAGAACATGTGTTCACGTTTATGATAAATTGTTCTTCAGACAAAGTTGATAATTAATAGTCACAAAAAATCTGATTTTTTATTTTGAAATAATAGTAGTAGATTTAGTATTTTTTTTGAGAAATTTGAAATTGATTTCAAATATTTTTATATTGACGTACCTATTTATTATTAGACTGACAAAATCTTTATTGAAAATAACTTGAATTTCTGCTGCCTATTTATTCATAATAGCTCTCCAACAATAACATAGCTCATTCAAAATGTTCTATTGAAACAAAAAAGAATGCAAAAAGTACATATGAATATTTTATTACGACATACTTAATTGCATACAAACAAAATACAGTACAATAAATAATAGTAGTTTACGTTATCTATTTTAAACAAAAACAAAGGAATATAGAAAAAATTATTAATTAATTAATATTAAAATATTATAATTTTGTTTTTAAATAATGGTTAGTTGCCATAACGAGGACGGTTCTTCCATGTACCCTGGATCCATGAAAGATTAAAGTCTTGACTCAAAATTAAAGAGAGGAATATTGAAATACTGAAGAAACTCTAATGATTCTATCTCTATTTATGTCAAACTTGAGTCAAGACTTTTGTCTTTGACAGTACATATAATATTTTTATTAATGTTCTCCCATGAAATACAGTTGAAGTAAAATGGTCTTAATTACCATAACATTACACCATCACACCATATATTTTTGAGTGTAACATATATGTAGTACATATGTAAGTTACAATAGCTTTATTCTTCTGTCCCTTTGCCTTGGAATGCAAAACGCGCGCACATGCGTTGTAGAGACTTGGGTTGCGGTAGAAAGCAATATGCAAGATAGCATGGGCGCCGTTTGAGAGGGGGAAGGTGGGGCGGTTGCCCCTCCCTGAGTTTTGATGTTAATTCTTTTTAAGCACTTCATTTGAATATTTGATAATTTTATAAAATGTAGATGTTCTAAATATTTATGTAAGTACCAAATCCAATGAGTTATCTTTCACAAGCTAATATATTATATATAGTTATACTATTAATGATTTTTTGATATTTTAAGTTTGCCCCCCGCTGAATTTTGCTTTCACGGCGCCCATGCAAGATAGTTGTTCTTTTTGTTTCGAGCAATATTGTTTTATGGCGTAAGTAGTTGTTTGTGTTGAAAATCCTAAAAGTCATTAGTAGAGGTGGATTTTTGCTGAAGACGTGTAAGTTTGTCATGAATCGCAGTCGAACTTAAATTATTTGTGTGTTTTTTAAACTCATAATTTTTATGTCACGACGCAAAATTTTGTTTCATAAAACATTGCGTTGGTTTTTTTTTGCGTTGCTTCCTACTTTTTTTTGCGTTTTGTTTTACAACGCAGAGAGATAAAAAGAACAGCTAAAATGTTTCATTACTTAGGGCCGTTTTACACCTACACAGAGAAAAATGAAGTAGTCATAATAGCTAATTACAATTAGATAACCGAACAGTTGCTGAATCACCTAGATATATAGCTTATTTATATATTCATTTTCGATGTATTAACATTTTTAAATTAGATGATATATAAATAGGTAATTTAAATAACAGAATATTTAAAGTGACTAAACTTTAGTTATTATACGATGAACTAATAACTTGTATTCAAAATTTCTATTGTTATAGATATTTTATCCATACTATAGTTAGACAATCCGCCTACAAAATAGGAGGATTGTCCATATTAGCCGAAAAATATTCAGAAAGATATTTTGTTTGGATAAATAAACTAAAGTAAATAGATAAAATAAAAAAATCTGTTTTCGAGGTTTCTACATTGTTAGGGATATTTACTTTTTGTGTGCGCGCGCAGGAACTTACTCTGCACTATCCTTCTCAAATTCAGTGCTCACTGTGTTGTTAAAGTTAGTGGCTCTTATTAATTGTGAAGAAAGGATTCATGGCAAAAGTAAATAATGCAACAGCATTACAAGATTACAATAGCATTACAGGATTGGGCTATCTCATTTAATAGAGATCTTGAAAGTAAGTGTCAATAAATAAACTGACTTTTAAAGAAAAAGTTGGGTGCAAGAAGAAATATTTAACCATCGATGACCACATATGACTTTAACCGTAATGGTTATGGATGAAATAGATTTAGACGTTAAGGAAAGTTAGTAATATTTTTATAAAGCATTTGTTGTTAAATCGAAACCTTTTTTTATGTGAAACGCTTGAATAAGTATTTAATGGCTTTATGTCTTTTACTTTGTCTGGTATTTAAGTATCACACATTATCAACATTTATCAATAAGCTTTATTATGTACCTACCTGTGTTTACAGATAATCTTATAGGCGCTATAGATATGCATAGAATTTCACCATTAATGTTACCCCAATGGAGTATTTTTAACTAATACAATATATAAAATAAATAAGTAGATATAGTAAAATAATCTGCATTCACTAGATGATACACTCAATTTACTAGCTTACTTTAAAAGTTCTATTTGTGTAGCCGAATCAGTCAGAAAGGATAGTAAATATGCCTAAATAAATTTGTAAAACACCTATCTGAAATAGCTAAAGAGTCGAATTATGATAAATAAAATGACTACTTTTTTATATAAAATGTCGAAAAAATAGTGCTTCTTTGACTATTTTTGTAGGCAAGTCAAACAGCAACAAAACAAGCAAAAACAACGAATTGTAGATAGATATTTTAACAATTTTAATTGTTTAGCTAATTTTTGACTAAATAAATTAGGTATTACATCTATTCTTTGTTTAGTTTTACCACATTATTTTTCTCTGTGTAGCTATTTATTGCGCAATTTATTGGCCAATTTAAAATTTTACGTGTATAACACGTATTTAATCCGTGTTTCGCAGTCACAGCACGTGTACCGTGATAATTTTCATCCAAATTTGCAGACTTTTTTTATGAACCCTACTTATGAGATATAAGTTGTGAAAGAGAATTGTAATATTACGTACAAATTAATACCCTACTGAAAAACATTTGAAGTTGCGAAACAGAATTTTGTTTTATGTATATATATTTTTGTATTGTGTGGTTACTTGAGAATAGGGTCGGGTCCTTCAACAAGTTATACAAAAACGACTTAATGTACTTCATTTTTGTGTTGTACGATAACGTATGCCTAAAACAATTCAGGCCCATTTGCACCGCCGTGTTAAGCCTGGTTTAATTTTAAGTGGTGCTTTCAAGGTGATAGTTCATGTCTCATGCATATAGTGAACGTCATATTCTAAGCGTCACATAAAATTAAACCAAGCATAACGTGTCGATGCAAACGGCCATCAATATTTGGGTTTCATATTTGTGAGTAAATCCATTTCGAAAAACGATAAATTTCAAATTAAGTCCTAAGACGTCACAAGTGTTTTGGTCAATAAAAAACTCATGATTTTTGCGTTAGCCTAGTGTCACATGTGGCAGGCATCATTTAAGGATTTTTGGTTAGTGTTTAATGGCCGTTTGCAACGGCAACATAATGATGATGAGGAGCGTGGTTTGGGCTCTGCAGGGTGCCTGACAAGCAATAAAATTGCTTAGTTTTTATCTATCCTGCGAAGAAAAACCCTTACCGGTTCTTAGTTTGTTGTCATATATGATAACATTGGAATCGGCAACGTAAATCATATTCTTGTTTCATTTACGCACCGAAAAAAATCTCTTGGATAATATAAACAATATTGTAGAGAAAATATTTTGGCAGCACAATTATGTAACCTCATCAAAAATTTTTGTTAATTATTACATGTTGTTTTCACAAATACTACTTTAAAATTGTTGTTACACTTCTGTTGTATAGTTTTATACAAGTGTAACACTTTTTCCAACAATGTTTGTGTCAAGACGTACACGACAAGATTGTGGCAATTTTTGACAGAAAACTTCCTATTTTTTCAACATTTTTGTTGCTAAATAAGTGGTCTAATTCAAATCCACTAATGGCAAAGCGGTAAAAACTAACAATGACAGATTGCAGTCATCAGAGGTCGTTATTCGAGTACAGCTACATCAAAATTTTAACGTATAATCAGTTTATACCATAGTTTACGTTTACACGGTCATTTGAGCATTTTGAACTGCTGACGTGGTTTGTGCACCTATTAGATATACCTAATTTCGGAGTGATGGATGGTTTTTTTTTGTAAGCAAACTGTAACAGTGGACTCTGGAAAAACTACTGGATGTGTTTAAAGGTAAGACAAATTGAAAGTTTAATATTATAGGATAGCATAAGTAGGGAAATATATTATGTAACGTCATTAAACACAGACATGGCAGCGTCCGCGTTCAGTACACGTAGCAGTTCCCAAGCGGTTTGCGAACTGTTCGAGAATTCGTCTCAAAAACGTAACACCAAATCAGTAACATATTACGGAATGGCCGCTCCTTTCTGTAGTGAAAACAGTTACTGATATACATCGTATTCGTACTCAGAATGCCGCCATTGTCTCCCATTAATAAATCAGTAAGCTGCCGATTTATTTGTATTTATTTAGAAGTTAATAGGCATATTACCATACCACTGGTAGGAATAAATGCTTAAAGCAAAAAACCTTTCTTGAATTATATTTTATATTAAATATAAAATATAATTCAAATTCATTTATATATTTAATATAAAATATAATTCAAGAAAGGTTTTTTGCTTTAAGCATTTATTCCTACCAGTGGTATGGTAATATGCCTATTAACTTCTAAATAAATACAAATAAATCGGCAGCTTACTGATTTATTAATGGGAGACAATGGCGGCATTCTGAGTACGAATACGATGCATATCAGTAACTGTTTTCACTACAGAAAGGAGCGGCCATTCCGTAATATGTTACTGATTTGGTGTTACGTTTTTGAGACGAATTCTCGAACAGTTCGCAAACCGCTTGGGAACTGTTACGTGTACTGAACGCGGACGCTGCCATGTCTGTGTTTAATGACGTTACATAATATATTTCCCTACTTAACTACTTATTGTGTGTTATATATCTTGTGAAATCATAGTTATAAAACCAATTTTTATTTCAATAGTTAAATCACTTAAGTATCGAATATAACGTTGCCAAAAATAAATACATTATCATTCCACACAATGAATCAAATATGATTTATTTAATTCAAACCAGTAGAATCTTTAAGTTTAGAATATAGAATGCATTATAAATAAATTAGGTTTCTAAATTTAAGAAATCAAATATTTAACTCAACTTCAACTCTTTTTCTACAAAAAACAAATCAGTTTTCTCAATTTAGGGAAATAACTATGCGGTAGCAGTCAAAATGCTCGATATTCCGGTAAGAGTTTTAAACATCTGAGTTTCCTTACACCAAAACGTCAAACGGATTGTGTTGGGTTAATATCGTTATAAACATATTTGTCTTAATTAAAAGTGATATAAATTTAATTTGACCTAACAATAAGTAAATATTTTATATAACCAGTGGCAGTATTTTACTGCATGTACAGCGTACAGGTGGTGATGACTCTACTATACAAGATAAGAGCATAATTTCTAGGCAATATCCTATTGCTTGATGATAAAGAACTCATTCGTGTTATCTAACCTTAACTCATTTTTGTTTTAGATAACGAAGTAAATGAAGAAAGCTTAAATAATTTAACTTTAGATGGCATTAAGGAGCCTCTACTCCTGAATTGGGTGTCCCAAAAATATTCGAGGCCAAATTCAAAGAATACTTTTCAACTGTACAGGTATTTTCTTAACTTTATAACACAGTTTAGGTCACCAAATCGGAGCCATGCCATATGCGTCTGCAGCTTTGCACATCATACCAAACGCTAACAATGTGACGAGTTTTGCTGATTTGAATCTTATTTCTCGCCGATATATGTATATTTGGCTGCGTTCCGAGTCGCGCATTTTATGCGATGCGTATATTGAAAGACATAGAACACTGTGAGCGTTCCGATTTACTTGTCGTGGATATGCGACGCATAGGCTGCACTACCTTTTTTCCTATGCGTTGTATGTTCCATTCTAGCCTCTGTCAGGGTCTAAACTGATTTCGCGGCAAAACTCTTTATGCACGCACGCATGTTCAATCGGAACGATGTATCGTTACATCAGACGCATACAATGCATTATGCGCGACTCGGAACGCAGCCTTTGATTAGATATCTAAACAGTGTGCTGTTGAAGTTTTTTGTTTTTTGTTTACATAATGTGTAAAAAAATAGGTTTAAGGGTGTCATATTTTTATTACAATGTTATATTTTAATATTATATTGCAATTCATATATCAATAAAATCTTGCATTTAAATGTTTTATTATTGATACAACATCTAGTACTCCTTACTACAAAATTGTAGTGTTTTCTGAAACAATAATGTTTGATTTTACCTTAAAGGGGTATGGTAGTTTACATAATTGTAGTAATCATTAGAGTAATATTGTTGTAATTTTTCAGACAGAAGTGTATTAAATATAATAAATAGTAAAAAAATGCTTTAAATTTTACTTCCTAACAAGGTGATATTTCGTATAACGTATGTAACTAAAATTTATACACTATTTCGTGAATGCTCGTAATAGATTTTTTAGTAATTTTTACATCAATATTGTGTTTAATAGAAATACAATCCGTTAACTACAATCGTGTTGTAGAAATTAAGGTAAGTTGTAGCTAGTCGTATACCCACCACAAATTGTTAACTGTTCTACAATTGTGTGTTTTTTTAGAACAATTTTTTTTCTGTGCGATATTTTGCGAAATTTCCATTGCTATTGAAATTTCACCCAGTGATATCCTTATGTTTCTGTTTTCATAATTTTTCGAGAATAAATCCCATAAATTAGGGAGTTTTGAGAGCTCATGTTAAAAGCTGCGGTAAACTTTAAAATCACAATTCAATAACATGAAAGTCCCTAAATTCACCAAACGCGACCGACAAATATAACGCGACCCGGTATCCAAATAACTACTAACTAATATATAAACAGAAAGTTATACAAATAGTAGGTAAAATTGGGAAATCATATAAGATATATAATCATTAATGTAATGCTATGCAATATTAGGTAATATATTGGTACATACATTATATTTAGATGAAATTTACTTTATTTTGCATCTTTCACAGAATTAATTGATTTAATTTTGAGATAAGCTTTAGGACTAAAATAATTCTAAATATTCGTAGAATATTCTGATAATAAATGGAATATATAAACGCATTCCTATTTTATAGAAGCATGTTTAAAAAAATATTCTAGGAACATCCTGCTATCTGGGTAGTTTACTGATGAACGTACACTGTCTATAACTTTCTTAATGTGGCTTGTACATTGCAGGAGATCTACACTCTTTGATTCCAGAACGTTTATAACAACTTCCAGTAAGGCAGAGAATATTTAGATATAATGAACGTGAAGATGATATTTGCGGGTTTCATAGCAGTACAACGAAGCTGAAAGGATGTCTTTCTTGCAACAATGTTCCCTTCTTCAGCGAGTCTCTCTAGATCATGTGCGATTTCTAACAAGTGTTTGCATCGCTCTGGAACATTATACATATACATACTTGATCTACCTATATTCCATATTCCATAGATTTTAGTTGGTGATTTTCCGCGACTCATTAAAATAAAGTTAGGAAGGTGTAGTTATATAATCTTTTCGGCAACCGAAGTGCAGAAAAAGTGTAATTACTTCATCGGAGGTTCAGGAGCAGGAGGCATTGCCTCTCCCTGCTCCTTCTGGCTACGCCCATGGAGTTCAGTGTCCGAATGTGAATTTCATGATAATTTTGTAAAGTTTAATAATAATAATAATAATAAAAATATCAATTTATTGGCATTACATAAATACATGCATATTATATACATTAAAATGTGAAAATCTGAACGTTATAAAGAGGTTAAAGGAAGAACATCTTACGATGATTTAACCTTTTTGGCATATATAATTTTGATATGTACTTGTATAGAATTTGTATAATGCCAATAAATGATATTATTATTATTATTATTATTATTATTATATATGCCAAAAAGACTAAATCACCGTTAGGTGCTCTTCCTTTAGCCTCAGCTCAATTTTTCACAGTTTTGGCCAGAAGTATACCATAGATGAATTAATACACTTTCAATTTATCTTTTCCCTATCATCTTCGTTGATATTCACATTATAAAACTTGAGGATCACTTTGTGGTCTGTAAAAATATATTTCCATTTCATTTTCTAAAATCCCGAGCAATTTAAAACCAAAAATAAGACTCTTGTCACTTTGACTATGTTCTATTATGTTTGTTTGTGTTTCTTTTTCAATTTTAAAATGTTATAGTTTTGCCACATTACAATTACTTATTTACTACCCATATTAATAGTAAGATTGATTTTGTATCTAAATAAAAAAAAAAAGAATTCACAAATGCGTTTTTTTTTTTTTTTTTTATTGATGCTAAGATTGTACGAATACGAGATTGAGTGACTGTAAGTTACGAAAGTTAGGTAAATATGCTTAACTTGTGCCGGAGTTATTAAGATTAGATACAATTATTATTATGAATCGTTCAATAATTGTTAGTTTTTTGTGGTTTTCGAATGATAGGCGACCATCTTTATCGTCGCTCTTTGACGTCATCGCGAGCACAAGTTTCCAACAAACGTAGAACCCGCTAACAGCTGACGAATGAACAGTCGCTTTAGGGACGCGCATTCGGGCGTCGATACACTGAGCGTCGCCGCGACGACGGCGATGACTGCGGGCAGATCCCAGTCGCTTCACAGAAATAATGTATTATGTTTTACGACAATACATCGAACGCAGCAATAACATTTTATAAAAACTATTAGAAAAATAAATTGTGATGACGGTTGCAGGCACGCTGCAATTAAACTCTAATCTGCTCGAAATCCCAATGATGCAGAAGCCTCGAATCGTATTTTTGTATCTTCTCCATTTTATTCGTTAGAGGATTCTCCGAGTGTTTTTATTTAGACTCGTAAAATGGGTGAGCGTGAAAGAATATCAAAAACAGCAATTCGTGTAGGCTTTTACGATATTGAGAGGACTATTGGCAAGGGCAATTTTGCTGTTGTCAAATTAGCTAGGCATCGGATCACTAAGACTGAGGTAAGTTTACATATTTAAAACCATAATCCACTGTTATGTTTACCATAATATACCTATATTATAGTAAGTTTCGAAACATGTTAATGTAAGCCAGTGTTAATGTTTTTGGAAATTAAACATGATGCAATATATATATTTTATATATATTCCCCAACATTTAATTTCGAAGTGGATCATACACACTTTTGTTATCTTGTTAATTTTTGTTCAAACGATGATGTACTATATGCAATTATTTTATAAACGACTAGTTAAGTTTAGTTTTCCAATGTAGTATAGGTCTAAATAAACTACCAAATGAGTTTTAACTCATTTATATATGTACTACACATATTTGAATCAAGCTTGTTGCATTTCCATAACCTATTCCAATAAATGCTGAAAAATGTACGTTAATGCACACTTGGGTCGATAAACTTAGATAGACTTGAAATATTTTTTTTCCACCAAACGAAAAAAGAAATTCGTGTAAGCAATAATTTTATTACAAAATATCTTAAAACTTGCAAAAAAAAAAAAAATATTGGTATTATTTCACATTTATATTCTAATTTTGTACAAAAGATATTTTTACAGGATCATCTGTCATAACTAACTCAAATTATGTAAAACTGGAAACATTTCTGCATCCTTTGCTTCTATTTCCTAACATTCATGACTTATCTTTTAAATTTTATTCAAAAATATTCACCAAATTAGTACTGGCTTTAACCTTATTATGTCCAGATTATGTTTTGGTTTCATTTTAAAACGTTTTTTGTTTTGTAACTTTCCATTTTTCAAATGCATTATTAATACCGTCAACATTTTGTATTACTTAATGTACCGCTCTTTTAAATCTAATTATCATTGAGATGTTATATTTACAAAAGTATTTTACCTTATGTAGGTATCTAATTAGAGAAGTATTCGTACAAACAAGAAATAATAGTTTCTTTTTCTTGCTCGAAAAGAATACCGTTTTTTGAGTGGGCACCTTTGAGACAATGACCGAATAAGGATTTATTTATAACAGTTAACCTCGCGCCTACAGTTGAAATTTCATATGAGTACCCTTCAATTTATTAATATATATATATGTATAAATAAAAATTAGATGAAATATCATTCTCACAATGAATAGTAACGTGCGAGTAGGGACTGTAAATTATGGTTTGCGTATTTAAACACGTTATTCGTCGAAATCGACCTTGTTCGGAGCAAGTGCTTGCGTCAAAGATGACGTCAATCATCTCCCTCTACTACGTGTGCATATACACATCTACAGTCCCGATTAAATATATTTACCCCCCTTATATATGTACGCACATATTGATAGATATACGTACACAAACATACCTACGAAAATAAAGAAAACAAATAACGCAAATATTTTTTTTGTGAAAACACTATAATAGACAAGAAGTGAAATTATCCGATTGTAATTGTGGATGAGTTATGTATGAAAAATGAAACATGCGAGCTGGTAATTTTTTTTTATCTAAATAATATGGTTTTATCTTCTATATGTGTTAACAAAAATTAAATCGTCAAGAGTGAAATTAGGAGGATCTAATCGATAATAGAATTTATAAAAAAAGATAATTCTCAATTTAAATATTAAATAATTTGAATTTGAATAACCGGTTTAGGTGTATGTATATAATATGACTTTTTTGTTTTTATTTCCGTAGTTTGTATGAATATACCTACTTATGTATCTATGTATATTATTGTACAGTGTTCCAGGGAAGACTGCATTTTTAATTACAACTTTATTTCTAATTTTTGGAGAAAAACTTTTTTACAAACATTTTGTGGATTTCAATATTGCATAAATAATCTAAAAATATTGTTTACTATACAAAATGTGGCAAAAGTAGATAAACATATGCTTGCTGTGTTATTTTTAATAGGACATGTTATATGATTGGTAATTTTTCATACAGAATTTTATGAATAGTTTAATGATTTTGTATATACAAATTTACAACTGAAGGATTTTGTTTTTGAAGAAAGTCCACCATGTAGTAAAGTGTTTATTATGCGTAAGATAAGGCAAATGATCAAAAATACAATCAGTTTGTATTTTTTCTTTTGTATTTTTGGTTATTTGTAGATTCCGGGTGGTAATTTTTCAAGCTGAAACTAGTACTAGAGTAAACAATATAGTAAGGATTAAAAAGACTTCTTCCTTTCCTTACATCTGAAGGGATTTTAATCTTAATGTTAAAACTATTGCTATTCCAAATTATAATGTTTTCAAGTATTAGGGGAGAGAATCCGATTAGCACAAGCAACCGTTCAAATAATAAAGAGTAAACAGATACTTAACGAAAATATTTGACTAATAAAAAGTATGAAATGAGAAACTACTATTTATAAGCCATGTGCATGCTTTATGTACTTTAAGATTTACAATTCTGAATTTGAAATAAAAAACAATAAATTTTCGGATACTCATTCGGTAAGATTTTATACATGTGTAAGAAACGAAAAAAATATGTAAGCCAGCAAGTATATACATTATTAAACCATAAAATCATTAAACTGACGAAGAAATAGTTTACTAAGTATAGTTTACTAGGTACAGTAGTTCTACAGTAGTAACATTAGTAGTAGCCCATGGCAAGAAACGATAATAGGGCAATAATTATATAATATTAACTAATATTCATAATAATCACTTCCTATGGCCTTTATCCCAAAACGTTTAGAAAATATGTTAATTTACCAAGGCTCATCAGAGTCATCAGTGATAATAGGTGATTGCATTGTTCGATGAGTCGTATGTTTGTGGTACATGGTATAATGAGTGCAGAAGTAGGTATGCGTTAGAGTTGAAGAAGCGAAAACTCATAAACTTATAAGAAAATAGCTAAATTTGCCAAATTCATTTCTATAATATGTTTTAAATAATAATAACAGTATTCAATGTCATTGCATAAGTAGAAGAAGCATATTTTACTATGTGCTCCATCCCAAAAAAATTCCTCACGTGTTAGAGGTTTTTCATAGCAAATAAAATACCGCTCTCTCATAAATGTTTGAATTTGAATATTCATTTTTCCATAATTTTAATTTTGTGGAAAAAAATCGTGTTTATGTTTGGTATTTCCAAATTTATTTATACAAAATCATAATGAGTACTGCGAGATATTTGATATAACATAATAAAATATAAAAATATAGATAGGACGTGAGAAGAATACAGTGGTATAGTTAGCAGTTTCAAGGAATTTGTTTTCTTATGATTTCGTTTGAAACAATAAAAAAATATCTAGTTGCAATTGATTTCCTTATAAATAAAAACTGAATTCCCACAAATAAGTTCGAAAAAGTCTAAAATGTTAAATTTTGTGAAAAATAAAACTTGAAATCATTCTTTATGGATTTAGAAAGCGTCTTTAGAAATGCCTATCTTCTCTCTCATTTTAATGGAATACAATTCTGTTGATAATTAATTAAAATATTTATTCGATATCATTATCTATATATAAGCAATTTCCTGCATCACATTAAATGAATGCCATACATATTTGTAAATAACGAATGTCATCTAGTGATTATGGTTGGCGATTAAGTGAAGAATCGTATGTCCGTAATATTTGTTGTGGATAACTTAGAAATTATTTTTTATACGCAATGATCTAATAAATAATGCAGTAAGTGATATATTCTTATATTTGTAAAATATACGAATTTACCTGGAAATGTTTTTTTTTTCTGTGAACACCAACTTCTGAGGAATCCTTTTCATTACTAACCTTTGTTAGTATTATTTATAGATCATGATTTCTAATGCCCTAATGGTCATAAGTATTTGCTACATTATTTCCTCTCGAAGAATTAATCATGGTATGTGATCCGACTATGTTTTTGGCCATTACGAGAGCACAAAATGCATTTTCAGTATGTATTATGAATTAAGGGCCCCATACACTTTTATTTTCATCGTGTTTCACTGAACAGTCCTGGCTGTCGATTAAAACGGACGAAAAACTGAAATATGGACGAAATCCTACAATTTCTCTCTGTCGAAACTGATAGATAAGCGCCAGTGTGTGGGCTGTACGTGTTTGACTGTCGTGCTTTTCAACAGTGTCGGGCCCAGATTAATTACATTGAATAATTCGTTATTTTATTTGCTTATTTTATTTATCAATAATGTCACATACAGCCCGCGAATAGAAATGTTTACAGTGCGGACTAAAACCTATGCATTTTATCAAGCATAGATGTTTGATATTTGCCTTTTACTTAATTCATCTTTTTATTGCCAAATCTAAATTCAGAGCACGTAGCTAAAGTTTTCAGTGTCCAGGGACATTTGAAGATCTGATGCCCCTTCTTGAGCATAGCAGGATAAGCTACTGAAAAGTGCCTCCGATGGTATCGAATTGAAAACCCAAAAGTTACTATTTATGGAGGTAATGACCTGTGTCGAAAGTTCAGCCCTCTATAACTAATAGGGGAATTGACAGAAGTAATTAACCCCTAAACTACTTTATTTTTTCTCTTTTCTCTCTTTAATCAATCTATTTGTAATTTTACAGAAATAATTTGTTTGACTAGTACTCCTATTAAAAAAAAATGCTTTGCTATGATAATTTTAATTAGTTTAAAAAATTAATATATTTTTGGCACTCCCAGAAAGGAGGTCATCCTTCCGAGTACAAACACCAAACTTTCGCCAAATATGCTCTTATAACCCAGCTTTGTTGCGTGAAAATTTGATCCATTTTGCTGTAGTGGAACAGCTTGAAATAACATACATTTAGTACGGTAGTATGTTTATACATTGAGTCTTCAAAGCAGACCGATATTTCTTTTGCTGGCCGCCAAGTTATGGATTGCGTTGCTGTTTTATATACCGCTGGCCTTTCCACATTTTTAAATAGGAACACAATATTAACATTTCCCCTTGTTTAAGGCTAATTCTAGAAATTCAAATTTCAATTCTCTTAAGTTTTGAAAGCTTCCTCGCTAAGAGACACTTTATTATATTTTAATGATGTTCCTATTCTTAAAATTTGTTATGTTAAGTTAATTCTATATTATTTAACGCAACGCTTTTCCTTGTATTTTCTTCAAAAACTACCAATACAAATGCATCATGAAGTGTTTATTAACGATTTTTGCATTTATACCTTTATTGACTACTCTGAGGAATCGTGCTGTCTTTACTTGCATATGTAAATAGAATTAATTGCCTTTAGTTACCATTTATTGATATTGTCGACATATGTATTTACCATTATTTGGTATTCTAATATATTGAATTTAATAATTATCAATCTAATTTACAATTTTACAGACGGAACCACATTAAATGATAATAGGTAATATGCAAAGATAAAATGGACCATTATAAACTGCATGGCAAAAAATTGCGACATGAGGAAATAAATCATAACTACTATTTTTCAATAGTAAATCATAACATTTGAAAAAAAAATACCGACAATCAGCGATAATTTATCAATAAAATGTCATATCCCCAAGATAGTTGGTGCACTGCCTAACTCCGCGAAATATGCTCTGAATGAGATGAGTATCTTGTGGGATTTCATCCCAGGCTTGCTGTAAATAACCAGGATGTTCCTGTAAGGTGTTTGCTGCTTGTGGGAAACGCCTTATGTAGCGACCCATCATATAGCACGCATGCTCGATCAGGTTTAAATCCAGAGAACGAGCAGGCCAGGGGAGAATTTCTACTTCCTCTTCGTGTATGAAATTTGGACAGATGTAGAGCGACATGATTGTCAGCGACTTTGTACATGCAGCCAGTTGTTTTGTTAAGATTTCAGCTTAGTGACTGACCTCCTTCGAGATGTTGCAATTTGTCTGGCACGTAGTTTATTTAATATCACGACCCAGATAATACTAGGTATTTTCAGATTTTGAACTGAAAACTATTAGTAAAACTAACAGGCAGAAATTATCAGCTAAAAATTTCTACTTTCATTGTTAATGTGAAAAATTTAAAACGCTCCAAACTGTTCAAAACAACTTATTTAAGAAATACCTGTTTTGAAGGAGTATACCTATAGATTATATGTGTCCAATTCCTTAGAATTTGTGGTATATTTTCAACTCCAATAATCGCCGACCACATTTCTTTTATTTAATTTTTTTTTCCATATTTCAAAATATGTTTTTCTTTTTGTTCTAGGTTGCTATTAAGATCATAGATAAGTCGCAACTAGATGCAAGTAATCTTCAAAAAGTGTATAGAGAAGTTGATATAATGAAAAGATTGGACCATCCTCACATCATAAAATTATACCAGGTAATTGCATTTTTTATGAGGTAAACTTTCATTTCATTCTTCTTCGTTCAAAACTTAGTTACTAACTGGGAAGTAAAGGTCGCTATCATGTCGCGATTGATATTGTGCTCTTAATATACACAGCTAGAAATAAGATCCTTATATACGGACAGATTTCTATTTTTAAACGGTACAAGGTGTGTAGATGGTAGATAGAGCGCATACTTACCGCATTGTAATTATTCTTATTTTATACAAACTAATGCACCATTCTCATGCACTGATGCACAATTTACAGAAGCTTTATAGTGCTATAGTGCTTCTGATGTTTAATAAAGAAAATGTACGTTAATGCAGTATTTTGCGTGTATAACCAGCACCATTTTAAATTTTTGTAAATAATTATTACATTTAACACTTCGGAAAACTTTCAGCGAATTTTCTAAAGAACGCTTATCGGGATGGCGTCGATTAGGATATTTTTGCGCTACTTAAAATGTCACTAAAGGTTGGCAACACTAGATTCACATGACAGATGTGCAATAAATTGTCATTAAGCTACTGTTCAACCATGGTAAGATGAACTGGTGTCTTAATTGCACTTATTATTGATAGATATTAAACTACAAGGAAAATTACAGAAAAAGATTTACGGAAACGTCAAAATACTAAGGTATGTGATATGTGTGCCAACTTGTACTGTCAACTCCCTAGTGTCAAAATTTCTTTTCTATTTTAAATTCAAAATTAAGACTTGTCGCCTCAAAAAAACATTGTGTATCACACGGCCAGAAACTCTTTCGCGAGTATACATACTTGTGGGCCTCGGCTACCGCCTCGTCCCACAAACCGTACTCATACTCGCAAAACTGTAGTTTCTGGCCTAGTGATACAAATAACTATTGTGTATAATGAATAATAGCGACTCTTTTGCCTAAGTCTACTTTTGAAAAAATAATGAATAGGAATTAATATTTGAAAAAGGAAATTGTAAATTACTTAGAAACCATAAGAGATAGGTTTAAAACCATCTTAAAGATCACACAACAATCTTACAGATCGTTAAAATTGGAATTAAAATTAGAATCTAAATAAAGTAATAAATACAGGCTGTTCCATTTAAAATAAGAAAGTTACTTGCTTTTAAAGACAGCGAAAATTAAAAGTATGTTCTTGTTCACCCTGTATATTTTTTGCATTAGTTTTATTTTATTATCACGTCTAATGATTTAGTTATTGTCATATCCTTGATAAATAGATATTAAACTAGAAGGAAAATTACAGAAAAAGATTTATTCCCGGAAACGTCAAAATACTAAGGTATGTGACATATGTGCCAACTTGTATTGTCAACTCCCTAATGTCAAAATTTCTTTTCTATTTTCAATTCAAAATTAAGATTTGTCGCCCCAAAGAAACATTGTGTATCACACGGCCAGAAACTCTTTTGCGAGTATTCGTACTTGTGAGCTTCATAAATCGTTGATATGTATGTCATGAGCTTTTAAACAGTTAATTAAGCTATTTGCTAATCCTTGTCCTGCCGAATCTGATATTTCGATAAAATCTAAAAAGTGCTCTCTAATTTCCAATATTTTGCTTTCAGTATTTAACAAAACAAATCTTACAACCATAGTAAGCTGATCTTTATGACTTATATCAGGTGTTCTGAATCCAAACAAGATGCGCAAAATATTTTTTACATTATTTATATATTATTTTGGGCCTGTACTTGGCGTTCTTTCCTGTTAGACGCCCGTGTGCCTCGCAGGCCTTGCGCACCCAGCACGGAGTGGCCGTGACCTTAGTACTTCTTCTGGTCGACGTTTCGTCCTCAATCGCAAGTCGTGATGCTGTCGATCCGAAACTTTTCAGACAGCCAGTAGCAGCAGTTTCAATAATTTCAATTTCAATGCCGGTAATTGTTCTTTAGATCTTCCAGAGTGGCACGGCTATTGCGGTACGCTTTTAAGATGATTCTATGGATTAGATCCGGGTTTCGGAGAGCTATTTTATGAAAAATCAGCTTTCTGAAAAAAGCGTCAGATCTCAGACTTGCAAAAAAGTTAAAAGTGTGGCAGACGACTTTGCGCTTATTGAACCAAATGTGCTGATAAGCAAAGTCACTGAGCTGGTCCCCTCCGATTTTCATAAAATATTGCAGAGCAGTGAAAGATAATTGACCTGTATTTTTTATAACTGCTGATATTCACTTCTAGGGGGAGTCCCTCCTAAAGTTACATCCCTAAAACATATTTTTAGTGATATCTTCGGAACTAGATATCGAGATATCTAACTGAACTAAAAAGAAAATGTTCTTCATCAGAATTCGGATATTTTGGTTTAATTTTTCGGTTCTAATTTATTGGACAGTGGCTTGGAATCAAAAAACAATGTTTCTATTTCATATGGCGTGACGTTTCGGCATCCCTTATGTGTCGTTTCCAAGCTAATATTTAACTAAAACGAACTAATAAATATACAATTGTTAGTCTGTTTGTGTAATAATTTTAAAATGTCTCATCGGAAAATATAAGGTCAACACCTTGTGCATGGTTCACTCCTACTCAAAGCGATTAACTGGTAAAAACTTATATATCCAAGAGCGGTAGATTACTTTTACAGCTCCTCTGATGATCAGGCAAATCAACGTTTGCATCTTTGCGAGTTTTGTAATTGCCCGCCTCTGAGTAGTCTTGGTTTACCAAATCTGCCGTGTTGAACTAACCAATTCCCTGTTTCTTTTTTTTTTCAATTATTCTGGGCAAGATGTTTATTCTTGGTTACCTTCGAACCGAGAACCGTTCCCAAGAATTTAGCTTTAGCGTCATAACTGAATTATACTGTTTTATTATGAAGAGTTGGAAGTTTTAGATTATCCAGCCTTTCATAAAATGAACTCATGTTCTAGTTATGAGTTTTAGCTTATAAAAGTAGCAATTACTACTTTTTAAATTTCTTTAATACTCATTTAGAAGTAACTAAAAAATTTAATGTATAATTCATCATATAATTTATAAAATTCACCTTTTAAATATCTTTGACTAACTAATAGAAGAACCCACAAGCCAGGTCTATTTTTAAATACAAAGTGAAAACATTATGCTTTAGTAACAATACATAACACACTCAGAATGGTCAAGGAAGAAACGATTAGGCATAGGCCTCAATCTTCTGACGGTGATCAAACCTGGGACATGTCAAAAAAATTTAGCTTTGTGAAGGAATTCATCACAAAGCTTAGTAACAAGAGCGAGTGGGATCATAACGACATTTTGAAATTGAATATAAATACCATCAAATGGTACACACTTTCGAAAGCTTGGGAAAATATCCAAGTATCTTCCGGGTGGAAATACACGTTATTGAAAGATGCGTCCAGATCACTATTGATAGAAATCGAAAGTAGGAGATTATCATAATGTCCGATAGTCAAGCAGCCATCAAGACGTTGAGCTCATATGAAATCATGATGATCTGGGAATGCGTAGGGAAATAAATGAGCTAGGCAAAAGGAATAAAGTAACCCCCTGTGAGTTTCGGACCACAGATGAGTGGAAGGAAACGAAATAACGGATAATCTCGCAAAAGAGGGGCTGGAATACCTTTTGTAGAGCCTGAACCCTTTCGTGGGGTAAGTAGCAGTACAGTACTGAAGAAATTGAAAAGAGGAATGGAGTAGAGAAAATCTAATTACTGGGAGAATCTGCAGGGAATGAAGCAAAGTAAAATTGTTCTGGGAACCTATAACCAGAAGATGTTTACAGAATACATAAACCTGAGTAAGAACAATGTTCGCATATTAACAGGAATATTTCAGGCCATTGTAACCTGAAGGACAGCTGAGTAAGCTTGGATTCGCAAAGGAATCTGAATGTAGATTTTATGGGGAACAGGATGAAACACCCATCCATCTCCTCTCAAATTGCGTAGCACTGTACAACTCAAGGGCGTTGCACCTGGGAGCATGTGAAATCTAAGAGGGAGGCTTTCTGATATCCTACACTTTCTGAATGGAATTGGCCAGATGTAAAACAGCAAGAATAGGGGACACAATAGATTTTTAAGGTCGCAGTGTAACATCATAATATACATACGCCCAGATAGCACCAAATACTAGCAGAATGTTCTCAGAAGCATACAATGTTCTACTTTTTGGAATATTCTTAGAGACTGTTTATAGAATTTTCTATAGTACAGTCTGTTTGATTTTAGCTGTCATACCAGATATCTCGGCTGTTGTTAGAGATACGATAAAATGTTAAAGAAGAAAAATTATTCTACATCTAATTTCCTATTACATGCCTTAGAATAAAAAACAATTGAGCAATGGGTTAAATATAGGCAATACATATAAAATTTTAAATGGAATGTACTCAATTTTATTACGTAATTTAAAATTCTAAAAAATTCTCTTCACAATGATATATTACATGTCATAATTACCTAATCATTTAAAAACATAAATTAAAAAGTTGTTGCAAATACACATTTTGGTAGATTAAGGATTTAATCGAAAAAATAGGCAGTAAAACAAATGAAATTTTTTGTCAGCTTCCATTTGGACAATGATCCTTAATACTGTCTCGACAACATATGCTGTTGCTATTCCAAGAAAGTATGTATAACATCACAATATGAACAGAAAAACTATGTTCAAAATTTCAGTTCATAAAGCTACAGTTTCTGCTCAACATGACCTCCGTTGTTTGCAACGATTTTTGCAGCATGAATTGTGTTATTTCGCCACAGGCCCTGCGAATTCGATTTTTAAGATCGCCTAGGTCTTGTGGACAAGCAATATAAACTTTCTGCTTCAGAAACCCCACACAAAAAAATCTAAAATAGAGAGATCTGGCGATCCCCCAACCAGTTGATGCTTCTCTATTATTGCCATTACATTTGATGTACACAATTAACATATAAATTTTTTCATCGTTAGAGTAATGATCATCCCATTTTGTGCTAGTTTTGATGAAAATAATAATATATATTTATTTTATTTAATAATTTCCTCAGTTAGTTTGACATTAAAGCTCTAGTAATTGTTTACACCGCCTATCTTTTTAAGCGATGTATTCAATTCGTCTAAGGATGCATTTGGAACATACTTTTCAATTTGTTTTTAAATGATTAGATAACTATGACATATGATATATCTTTGAAAAGATAATTTTTTAGTGTTTTAAAATACGTAATAAATTGGGCGCATTCCATTAAAATTTGTATGTGTTTGCTATATCTGATACATTTGATGCTCACTTGTTTTTTATTCTAAGGCATATTATAGGGAATTAGATGTAGAATAACCTTTCTTATTTAAGATTTTGTCGTATCTCTAACAACAGCCGAGATATGGTGTGACAGCTAAGATCAAATAGACTGTATATTGATAGAAGAGATTATATATATATATATATATATATTGCGGTCATCTTAAATATTCTGTATAAAATATTTACAAAATATTTATTGTAAAATATTCATGGTACATTTTAGGGGATATTTTGAAAATATTCTTCAAACTTCAAAGTTTATATCAGTTCCATCAGAAATGAAGACATGCGATATTATTTATTTGGTTGTTTCTTTTTTAATTAGGTACTTCTTATATTAATTCCTATATTAATCTATGCGTTCCTACATAGATTCGTAAAATAGCAGTAAGTATGTTATAAGAATCTGCTATTATATTCCATTAATGTACTAAGGATATCTGAAAAATATTTGGGGAACAATTTATGAACATTCAAAACAGTCCACTTTTAATGCCCAGAGAACATTCCATAAACATATATGAATGTGATAGAAATATTAGGAGAACATCCAGTTGATGATATTTTATGAACATTTCTAGAATATGTGTGTATTATCTGAACAGCAGTACATATATACTAACAGAACCGCTTATTATAATTAATATAATAATAATCTAGATTGGTGATTTGAAAGAATATATTTTCTTTTATGGATATAAAAGGAAAGTGGATTACGTATGGTGAATATGAGATCTAGATTTTTCTATAATATCATGTCCTACTTCTAATCACAATGTTGAAACGAAAAAGAAGAGTGCATATTCTACAAAAAGCTGGCAAAGCTATATGAAACATATTTATATATAAAAGGAGCCTTTCCCATACAAAAGCCTTGCACAGCAGTGATTGTGTAAAAGGTGTACAGGGTTCTGCAAATAAGCACCGGTCTTCGACAATTCATTTGTCACTGTGTAATTAAGTAACTTCCAATATAAAGTAATTTTTGGAGTTAAACATTACCTCCACCTCTTACCGTTTGAGAAGTGCATAGAAAATCAAAATAATCAATTTTTTAAACGATTTACCTCTTTTAAGTGATTTTCGCCGATTAAAAAAGTACGTTGCAAATTTGAACATACGCTACATTACTACTATCTATACCTATTTGCTATACGGAAAGCTTTGCTTGTTACTTAACAAACTAGCGTGAATCATATATACCGTGGTCGACAAAGTTTAATTTTAATGTACCGATCTTATAATATGTATAAAATGATCTTGTAATACACACCGATGCTAATGTTGAAACGATGTTAGGCATGTAGGTGAGAGGCACGGCTATATATGTTTATTTCTATTTTAAAGCGGGCTGCGCTCTCCTACCCTTCTGGTTTTCTTATGCTCTAGTGAATTTGACGATACAGTATGGTTCAAAATGGAAGAAAACACGTTTCTTTATAATAACTCGAAAACGCTTACAGATGGTTGCCAAAGGTTTGCACAATCCACTTGATTCCTGAATATTCATTTACTTGGGGTTAATTTTATTCGATTCGATGGGCTGTGAATGAATACGTACGGAAAAGATTCTTTGCACACCTAGCAAATATTTATAGAGGCTAGTGCTCTTGGTGTCCAATAAAATTTAGATATAAATTATCGACCAAATCAATATTAGTATACAATAAATGTACTCATTTGTTTGCATTACATAGACGTTAACAAATCTTAGCGATTATTGCACCGGATGTGAGGTTTCAGGTAGCGGATCCGGAATTGAGTTTTCGGATAGCAGATCCGAATCTGAGGTTTCGGATAATGGGTCTGATCCCAAGTTTCGGATTGCAGATCCGCAACTACGTTCGGGCAGCGATCCGCAAAACTTAAATGCGCTCGCTAAAAAAGGCAAGACAAGTTGAAGAACGACAAAAAATTTACATTAGCAAATCTTGATGGTCAAATTGGAAAAATGTTTTGAAATAGAAAAAACAAGGTGCTTTGCTTTTATTGTGCAAATAATAGGAGTTCAAATTTAAAATACTGTATATATATGTCTATCTATTCTGTTTACACGCATTTCTAACCATACTAACCAAATCAAATTGAACCGAACCACTATCTAGTAATAAAAGTCACAAACCAGTCGCTAAATTGTCAACAACAAATTTAAAATAATACCATAAATATGGAATATAAGATAAAATAAACATGTGAAGCAAGTCATTGTGGACGCAGCAGATTTATAAAAATGTCATTTAATAGAATTCTATTCAGCAATTCTATAGGAAGCATCCTTCTCCGAGAATAGCCGAAGTGAGTCGATATTGTGACTATGAAATAGAAGGTGTTCAAAGTGTAAGGTCTCCTTACATAAGTATGGGAGTCGTGTATATACACTGCCATCTAGGGACAAACGACGAAAAGTTAGTGTGAAGGAGAAGCGCCATATTTGTGTTTCTTTCGTCTGGGTTTGTAATTATATTATCATGTCTATTGCATAGGATAATCTTCTAAGGAGTGTAAAGTTAAGTACCTATACAAATTTAATTTGCAAACAGTAATATCTATAGTTAGTAAAGAATTACAATTACATTTCAATTTAAATAAATTTTGCTTCACACGCATACGTATTTGAACGACTCGTTCCTTAAAAAAAATCAAAAAATTAAAGCTCAAAACTTAGTGTGCGCAGAATTCGGCCACTTCCTAAACTTTAACCCGCAAACGTTTAGCTGAGTAATAATTTAGCTTTATTTAACTTCAAATAAGGATTTATCAATTGTAGTTACAGTTATTACAATCGTACTTAAATTAATTGATTAATTTATCTGTAATAGTAGAGCTCACTATTAGTAACCTCGTTGTCGAACTAACTTGTTTATATAAATTAAATGATTCTGTAAATATAAATCATTTCAAATCAAATCGCTCTAGAAGGGAGTGCGAGCTTGATGCCTGATTCACGATTGTTGAAACGCATTAATCACTACTTGTTTTCTATTCAGCTAAACAAGCCGGAGATTTTTGATAGGTATATGCAGATATTCATGAGATAGAGATATCTAAAAATCTACATACTTTTGTGACTTATTGAAACTGCCTCCAATAAAATTGTATATATATGTAAGCATAAGAATCCCTAGATAACTAAAATTTTAAGGATACGACAGGGATTTCTTAGTATCTGCTTTCTACCTGAAAAGAAATCATATTTTGGTTTCTATCCAGAACCAAAAACCAAATCATTGCCAATTAACGCTGAAACGCTTTTCAAAAAAATCGTTCAATAACGAAGTTATGAATGTTGCCACTATTTTATCAACACTCCTATTCAAAAAGGAGTATGCACCAATGTACTTCAAAATTAAGTGTCTCTTACGCGAGATAGAATTGTATTTATTTATGTATACCTTCCCAACGACAACTCTCTAAATATAGTTGCCAAACTCACATACCCAATAAGAACACAAACGTTAAGAAAACGTTGTTATTAACGGTAACCGAACGTTACGTCACGTTTCTAAACAACGTCAAAGCGACATATCTATGTCCCGACAAAATACGTTGACAAAAAGTTACTTATTAAGCGTTATTTCACGTCATATGCTAATGTTATTTTAACGTTTAATTTTTAATAGAAAATATCGTTAAATAGAAACGTTTAGCACAAGGTGTATTTTAACGTTTAATAAACCACCTCTGTAAAACGTAAAAAGTACGTTTATAGTACTACGTGATATTATCGTTTAAAACAAACGTGTATTGGTAAGTGGAGTTTAACGTTCATAAAACATCTATGTAAAACGTAAAAAATCGGTTTAGAGGTAACGTAACCTCAACGTTAATAAAATTTCTATATCAAACCTTTATAACCACGTAGTAGTAACATCTGCGTAATTTAGTGAGGTGCCGAATGTATGAAAATCAACAGCTTTATAAATTATAGGTGAATAATCAGGTTCGTTGCATTCATGTGCTGTAAGACGCTGCGTTATAGAAACTGTACAACACTTACCAAGTTCCAGATGTGACATATATGCTACTTTATATTTACAGTGCCGTTTAATGTGGTGATAACGAAAGATTTGTTATAGATTAAAAGTCATAATGTCCAATACTAAATTAAATTTTATTTTAATTAAATCTTTCAATGATCACATCATAGTATTGAACTCAGGATAAGCTCTTCAATGAAACATAATGCTTCTTCAGAAAAACTACATAAATGTAGTTACCTATAAATATAACACAATGCATTAATAATAATAATAAAAAGATCATAGAACTCTTTACCAAAACTAAGAAAGTAACGAAGTCATTTCATTTATAGATATATACATTTTCCCTTTTTCTGCACATCCAGGTCTTCTACCCAAACAGTCCATTGGGGCTTTGGTATATTTCAACCAGTCCTTCACTGCACTTTCTGCTGTATGTATGTATTGTTTAATTGTAATTTAAATGGAAGACTCAAACAATAGGTATCATAAGTACACGCAGGACTACAGCTGTAAATTTTAGGGATATATATATAAGTTAAGTTACTTTGATTGGGATTCCTAAGATTTTGATTACAAACGAATGAAAGTATTTAATACTCACTGTATATTGTTACTATAGTTTCCGTATTATCTCTAGCTTCCGTTTTGTGAAAACTAAGTGTTCCTTCCCTTCCAGTTATGCTTCGCTATGTAATGGGGCTTTTTTATTTTTAAACTTTAATACATAAAAAAAAAATAAAGAAACCAGCTAGACTAAAAAAAAACTACTTACGTTACTGTACATTAATATATTGTCTGCTCAGGCGATTCAAGGTCAATGTGTTTATGGGGCGAATTATGCTAAAAAATAAAATAAAAGAAAAAAATCCCCCATCGACTTTCTTTTACCATAATATTTATCAACTTTCAAAAAAAAAAAAACTATTCGAGCGATTTGTTTTTTATTATTTTAATTAGGAAGCTACCGGTTTAACGACATGCACGATGAAACATAGTCACTTAACTGGTGCTTGGTGCCTGATCTTCTTGTCGTAGTCCGCCCAGCTCCCTCTCCCTCTTCTGGCGTAAGTCCGGCCCAGCTCGGGGCAGCCCCTCCGTCCTCTTCATCGGGCACATTTTTTTACGGCAAAATACACTGTATCACTCGAATTAACCTAAATTAACGGTATTATTCTTTTACAAGGGCCGAACGACCAAGAAAAACGTCGCACACCTTCAACGTTTTCGGTCTATTGTATTCCTTTCGACTATCGACGTAAACAACTTTTGCACGTGTGCACCGATTGAAATCTCACCTCTTCCTTATCGCACTCATCCTATTGGTATATCGCTTGGGCGCGCTCGCCCGAAATGAAAATTAAATACATATGATTAATAAATGAAAATATAATTATGTTCGCACGAACATAGTAAAACTAAATACATTAGAGATATTTAGAAACAAACTTTGTGAAAGCTGTACTTTCGCGACCAAACATATTTGTACAAGGCCAGACCCTTTAGGGAATCTATAATTAGGACCTCTTAAAATATAAAGACCAGTTTCGGTTAGTCCTTTACCAGTAAGGTTGCTGTACTTATTGTAACTCTATTTTGTTAATAAATAATTTTTAAAACAAAGCTCTTCTGACTTTGTACGTATTTGGCGCTGCGAACAGGATAACCCAAAACGACTCATTGAAAATAATCGTGTCGGTAATTTCAAATTTTCATTGGGTATCCGAATCAAAAATCAATCGGACAACTGAAGTGCAACACTGCCCACTGCGAGAAACCCCCTTCAGCGACGGCTCTCACCCCAGGAAGCGTTGGAACCTGCACGAGTCCACAACACCCCATCGAGAAATCGAAAACCTCTGCTCGCCAGGCATCACCGCGAAGATAATGCTAGTGGCACCCATCTCTTAGTCCTGTAAAGTCTTTACCTTTTTCTACACCTAAATACCTAATTACGCATACAACTGCACGCAATCTTATGAGTTTCGAGGCGCGATAGATCACGCCCTGTCACGAAATATTAACGATTCAGACTCCGATATAGAATTAAATAACATAAATCACACTGCAAACAACTCGATCACAATGTCCATAGTAAACTATACCGAATTGAATATTGCCAAAGAAACTATACCCCCTTATGAAGGAGGAAGCAAAAATCTCTCTTACTTCTTACAGCAATGCGATAAATTCATTCTTAACTATAGAAAACAATGCTGCTGGTCAAGAAAAGCTGCACGCATAACAAACTCATTTACGAAATTTGTTGCTCGAAATTAATCGGTGCTGCTCGAGACACTTAGTAGTTTCAAATTGCACAACGTGGACGCAAGTCAAAGAAGCACTATTAAATCGTTTTGGCGACCAGAGAAACGAAACGCTACTAGAAAACGACTTAATAACCTGCTTTCAACTGCACAACGAAACTTATGACGCGTATTATGAACGGATTAAATCAAAATTACAACATTTACTGGAACATGTTAGCCTTAGAGAAGCGGATAACTAACATTAGGATTTACAAAACTAATACATACAATCTTAGACCGCTTGCTACATACCAGGCCGGTCTTTAGAACCTTACCGAACATTTATTTCGTACAAATCGCCAGTGTTCCCTAGAAGACTGTCTAGTCTTATTGCGAAACCCACGACAACCATAAGCAACAAGTAAACTTTTAAACCTTCGTTCGGCCAGGAAAAACGACTCGAACATACCAAAGCCCCCATACCGCCGCGGACGCACCACGCGCCCACATTCCACCAAAGTACCTCAACCTTCCGCTAACTTTCATTACTTACCTAGACCACAACCAACTCTCCTACGTTCCAAGCAACACGACAAACTTCCCCTTACCCAACCGAACTCCATTTCCTAGTGGCCCGTAAACGTTTTTAAGAAACCTACGCAATCTGCTAATGTCGCGAACGCCTTCGGTAAAATCAGGAAACAATGCGCAATCGAAACCGACCCCATGTCCGTATCAACTACGCACACGGCAAGACCGAACTCTAACTTTGCGCAGAGATTTAACCAAGTAAATAACTTCTTCAGAAGTACGGGCCCGCGCGATATAATCGTCGAGGAGCTTTTCAACGTGGAAAATCAGAACAACAGTATGAACATGAATCTTTCGAACATATCCCCGATTGTACTCAGATCAAAGTTATTACTATGCGAAAACGAGGAGGTCAATGATGAAAATTTTCAAATAGACGCCTCGGAACCGCCACCTCGACTTAAATACCGCGACAAGCAAACCTAAATTACCATTCATCACCATACCTAGTCTGGCCTTAAAATTCTAATTGAATTCAGGCGCGTCAAATTCTATTATTAATTCCGGTCCCGCCATAAATATTTTCAAAATTCTTATTTCATAAACCATCTCACAATAAAAAGCGTAGCGAGCACCCTAACGAATAACGAAAACATCACGTACCCCATTCTAGAGGAATACGGTATTAAAAGTAAGATCGATTTCCATGTGTTAGATTGGCATGATCGATTCGATGCTCTTCTTGGAAGCGAAGACTTCCGGAAACTCGGAGCCAGAATAGATTATTCCGATAGAACGCTGGAGATAGGGGGAATCAAAATTCCGTTCTTTTTCGAATTAAACCCCTTAAACTTCGCCCCATTTTCGCAAAGAAATAAGAAACAACTCAAGATCCCTGTAAATATCGAGGAGGGACAAGTACTCGTTCACGAGCTGAAATTAGAAAATTTCACCATACCCGAATCGATAGCATACGCAAAAGATGGATTTTGTCACATACCAATCGAAGAGGACAACGAAATAGAAATAAACTTCCACAAACAATTAAACGTAGAGCCGCCTCGGTAATTTCGAAATTCAAGCCCCTCCAACAAAAACGATACAAACTAATATAGATAACCTACTCCGCACTGACCATCTCAATCGGGAAAAAATCCGAACTACTCGCACTCTGCAAAAAATACAAAGACGTATTCTTTTACGAGAACGCGGACTTGTCATTTACGAATGCAGTAAAGCACGAAATTAGAACGACAGACAACGAACCCATATTTTGTAAATCATTCAGATATCCCTATCACCTCAAACAAGAGATACAATCGCAAATTTGTAAACTATTAGAGAATAAAATCATTCGACCCAGTATCTCCCTTATAGTTCTCCGTATGATTGTCCCCAGAAAAAACTAGACGCGAGCGGAAAGAAAAAATGGAGGTTAGTCATAGATTATAGGAATTAAACGAAAAACGATCGAGGATAAATACCCGCTCCCGCGTATAGATGAAATCCTGGATAATCTAGGCAAATGCTCATATTTTCAACCCTCGACCTAGCGCAAGGTTTTCATCAAATAGAGATGGACTCCAAATCCATCGAGAAACCGCCTTCACGGTAAACAACGGACACTACGAGTACGTACGAATGCCGTTCGGCTTAAAAAACGCGCCTAGTACGTTCCAACGTGTTATGGATAACGTTTTGCGCGAATATCTACACAAATTTTGCTTTGTCTATATGGACGATGTCGTTATATTTTCCAAATCTCTGCACGAACATTTAGTTCATATCAACAGATATTTGCAAAATTCCACAATACAATTTAAAGGTACAATTAGACAAATCAGAGTTTATGCGAAAAGAGGTAGGGTTCCTAGGTCACGTGATCACCGACAACGGTATCAAGCCGAATCCGTCTAAAATTAAAGCAATCCAAGAATACCCCCTGCCAAAAACAATAAAGGACATCCGAGCGTTTCTAGGATTAGTTGGCTACTATAGGCGATTCATTCGTAACTTTGCTAAGGTGGTTCAACCCTTAACGCGGTGTCTCAAAAAGGGTACGAAAATTGATCACAACGATTCGGATTTCATTCATGCTTTTGATCACTGTAGAGAACTCCTGACGAACGCCCCCATACTCGCATATCCCGATTTCGACAAAACATTTCACCTAACGACTGACGCATCCAACGTAGCAATAGGTGGCGTTTTATCTCAAAACTCCAGGCCCATCGCTTTTTATTCGCGAACGTTAAATAGCGCAGAAAAAAATTACTCCACTATAGAACGCGAATTACTTGCCATAGTAGAATGCTGCAAACACTTCAGACCATACGTTTTCGGGAGAGAGTTTATCATCGAAACAGATCATAAACCGCTTGTTTGGTTATTTTCATTGAAAGACCCAAACTCCCGACTAACAAGGTGGCGCCTCCGGTTAGAGGAATTTCAATATAAAATACAATACAAGAAAGGTAAAGAAAACTGCGTAGCGGACGCCCTTTCTCGTATTGAGATTAACGCCCTAGAAGAAACAGAACGACGATGACATACTATCCATCCTTCCTAATCTCGACCCCAAGAACACCTTATCACAACGAGACATAGAAGAAATCTTAGCCGAAGCCGACAACGCGAACGATAAACAAATAATAACGATGTCAACGATCCGTCCGACGCCACTAGACATAGTTCGATAGAAAACCCGGTCTTTTACTATGCCTATTCCGACAAACCGATCAATCATTTCATAAATCGTATAATTTTCAAAACAGGTGATTTGTACAATATAAAATACACGAGACCGTTTCAAAAACATAACTACCTGATCACTATTAGGAAAGGTTGCGAAATCGAAAACGTTACGCAAGCCTTAAACAAATTATCGATCCGAACATTTATACGGAATCTACTTCCTAGACCCGGATCTAGAACAGGTATTTATAAACACTTGCCAGCTATTGTTCGATAGCAACGTAAAATTTCAAAAGAGTAACACCCTCGCGAAAGATGTAGAAACGGCGGATGAGCAATCGGAAATTATTAACGATTATCACACGCGAAATCACAATGGTATCATCGAAACGTATAACCACCTAAAGAAAAAATTCTATTGGCCGGATATGAGAACGAAAATCAATAGTATAATAAACGAATGCGAAACTTGCTTAATTTCAAAATATGAGAGGAACCCCTATAAGGTTCCGCTTTCGGGTCCAATGCTCGCAAAAAGACCGTTCGAGGTAATCCATATTGATACCTTTTCGTTCGACAACAATAAATTTCTGACGTTAATCGATCTATTTTCCAAGTATACGCAAGCCTATCATGTGCCAGACCTTACGAGTATTACAATTCTGAACAAATTACGTCATTACTTTGCGCACCACGGTTACCCGACAAAAATCGTCTGCGACGAAGGTAAGGAGTTCAAAAACCACGTTTTCGAAGAATACTGTAAGTTATTTAAAATTAACCTGCACTTCACAACCAATTATAATAGCAATTCGAACTCCCCTGTCGAACGCGTACATTCAACCCTCCTAGAGAAAATAAGAGTCCAGAAAATACAAAACCGAAACGAATCACCACAAAACTTGATGATATCCGCGGTACTTACGTATAATCAATCCGTCCATTCAACTACGGGTTACACGCCTTTTACGCTTTTATACGGGCCATACGACGACCTAAATGCGCACGAAATCGATCTCGGTATGTCTATTTACGACTCCTACAACGAAAAAAGGAAAAGCGAACTATTGCCTTTCTACGAACAAGTGTATAATAAACAATTAAAGAAGGGCCAAGACACATTAGAAAAGCGAAATCAAGGCACAGAAGACAATATAGAGATAAACGAACCAGCCGTATATCTCGCGAAACAAAGAATTAGGAAAGCTGACCCCTGCTATGACAAAATTAATGTTACGAGCATAAATAAAAATAAAATCAGCGGCATCCGCGAAACCACTAATCGCCCCGCGAACGCCCACACTAAGAAGCTCAAACGAATAAAAAAGAAATTTCCTTTGCAGGACCCTGATCAGCCCGAACCAGGCCCTTCAGGTTCAGCCGATTAATTCAAATGGTTACATCTTAGAGGATTTAGGATTAGTTAAATTGTTAAGTCACTATCACAAATTCTATTTTTATATTAACATAACCAATATAGAACTAAGTTACACATCCTTACTCAACAACGCGATACTTCTAGTACTAAAAGGGAACAACTCGATACTTCACCAAGGTGTTGAAAACTTAAAAGATCATTGCGCACAAATCGAAAATCTGTTACAAAAATTTAAGAATCAAAGGACAAAAAGAGCACTAATAAACGCCCTTGGTACAGCAATTAAGTATGTCACTGGCAATCCAGACGAAAAAGATCTAGACGAAATTAACGAAAACATAGATTCACTATACAACAACCAAAATAAAATAATAGAACAAATTAACAAATACAATTCATTTGCAAATCACATTACTGCTAGGTACTCGACAGACTTGAAACTAATCGAGGATAACGTAAATTCAAATTTTGAATTACTACAAAACATGAGCAGTATTCTGGAAACGCAGTTGTTTCTACAATACAACAATTATTTAAGCCTAAAATTGTTAAATATCCTTCAAGTCATCGAGAGAACAATTTCGCTTGCTTTTTCAGACATCGTGAACATAGAGATAATATCCAATTCGGAATTGACAAAAATAAAAGAACACCTAAAGGCAATTTATAGAAGCTCTGAATTGATAGATCTAGACAGCACACACCCTTTTAAAATTTTAGAGTTTTCTAAATTCCGGGTAATATCGATAAATGACACGATTACTTGCATGTTGTATGTTCCCATCTTAAAATCTCCAAGTTACCACTATGCCAAGTTCTACCCTATCCCCAACACACAAAACGTGATCCTGATGCCACCAGCTCAATACCACCTACAAGGAGCCAAGGAGGAACTCTGGACGGAGGAAACCTGCCCAACGATCGACAATCAAGCTTTATGTACCAGGGAGCCTCAGAAGAAAGAATGCCTTCTCGCCAGAAGCAAGTACTGCACCTACGCCGAAGTAACAAACGACTATAAGTTATATGTCCAATTGAAAAATAACAAAATAATCGTCTCTACAAGAGAAACCATAGAAATAATAGAGGAATGTCCTAGTAAAATTAATAGACAATCTGTCATACACAATGTAGCTATATCATCTCAAGATAACTGTAAAATAATAATAGAAGATCAAACTTTTTGAAAACGCTATTAGTAACTTTACCTTTCAAACCGAGTTAGAGGTATTGAAAATTTCACCTAGCAAACAACTAAAACTAAACGTAAATAATATTAGGGACATTAACACATTGAAAGAAGAGGCAAGGAATTTAAATAATCATGTAGCATTACATCCAGTCAGTCATTATGTACACTTTTCTGTAACTACTATAATAAGTCTATTCATTTGTATCGTTTGTACTACTTGTTATTTATTAAGAAAACGTATTATCAAATGCCTAGGGAAAGAAAACGACGTAACAGAACTTGTAACTTTCCCGAATTTAATCAATCCGAACCCACCAAACGAGGACGTTTTGGCCTAAGGGGGGAGGAATTATGTTCGCACGAACATAGTATTAATTACTAAATACCATTAGAGATATTTTAGAAACTTTGTGAAAGCTGTACTTTTCGCGACAAACATATTTGTACAAGGTCAGACCCTTTAGGGAATCTATAATTAGGACCTCCTTAAAATATTAAGACAGTTCGGTTAGTTCCTTTAGCCAGTAAGGTTGTGTACTTATTGTAACTCTATTTTGTTAATAAATATTTTTTAAAAACAAAGCTCTTCTGACTTTGTACGTATTTATATGCTGTATCTTTAAATATTTATTGGAAATCAAAAGAGCTAGCGCGCCGAAATATTGAAGGCTAACGTGTCAAGAAATCAAAGGTTGTCTAAAAAGTTGCCATAAAAAGATTTAAATCGAAAATTTATAATCTTTGATCGTAAATCATCCATTAAATATAACCACAAAAAAAAAAAACAATAACAAACGAGTTAATTTATTTTCGAAATTGTCAGATAAGTAAGTACGACGCGTATATTATTTATGTGTATCTACTTACATACATATCCAGTATAATATTTACGTCTGCCGAACAGACGCAGCCAAGCCATGTGTATTTTAAACGATAATGTTCGGACGATAGCGAATTAAATGTAAATATTTAACATGGTTCTTACGAATTTCACATACACAGTGTACAGTATTAGGTTTGTGCGCTGTAGAAGAGTATGTTCACTATGGTTTAAACAGATATAATGTAAGTATATACTTCTATTATTAACTACTTTTAATAAACTTTAATCTCTACAAATTTTGATTGCACTTATTTAAAAAAAAAATATTGGGCACTAATGCTGAGATAGTTCGGATTAAATTAACTTCTTACTGCAGATTATTTAGGAACATGTTGAGAATGTTTGGATACATACATACTCTAATCTCGAACATAGAACATTTATAGTGTTTTTGAAGAGATTTGCAAAATTTGCTCTCTCACCCAAGCAGTACCAAATCGTTCCTATAACATGCGCGGAGAATGCTTGAATATTTTAGAGATATGCTCATAAACGCCTAGTATATTCTGCGAATGTTAGTAGGCTAAATTCCTTATTCTAAGAACGTTCGTATAATATTTATAGGAATATTCTGTACTTGTGCACGAATATTCTATGATTACTCTAGTAACGTTCTTGGTGGGAAATAGTAATATAGCTGGTATATTCAAAAAGGTGATTTTTTTGTTTATTTGTGGCAAGCAAGGATCGCAAGAATAATTCTTTCAACAGTATTTTTTTAAAATAAAGGGATTTCAATTATAGATGTTAACAATATCGTGAAGACAGTCATTAATGATTTTAAAGTGTAATAAGAACCTAAAGCATCCTAAGGGTATCTCTTTACATATTTTCTATTGTTAAAATATTCTCCATTATCATTTGAAGTTACGAAAAAAGTTACTGTCGAGCCGTTGTAATCTATTGGTAACGCACAATAATAAATTTGTACTAAAAAAACAGTGCAAAATGTATAATATATAAGTTTATTTTCAATACATGTTCGTATAATACAAGCATGATTAAAAAAAAAGTCAGAAAAAAGAATAAAGTAATACATATAAATAAATATAGTTACAAAGTGAGGAAATAAGAAATTCTTCACATAAATAGCAACTTAGACTTAACTCGCAATCTAAAACTAGAATAGTTTGCAATAGATTTAATTTCAACTGGAAGTTTATTATAAAGCTTGCAGTCCATAAAGCCCAACTTCTTTTGAAAAAAGTGGAACTGTGTGAGGGTGGTAACAAAAGTGTTTGATATCAAATGTCGTGCGAATGATTAGTGCTAGTATTAAAATGTGTAAAACTTCTATGAACAACTACAGCTTCCAAATCATAAAAAGTAAAAGTTCATTGTTTTTAAACACCAAGCGACAAGATTCATGCCAACCTAGGCCATAAGATTCTCTAATAGCTTTCCCCTGAAGAAGAAGCACACTTGAGCATCTGAAGACTTGCCTCATTGTCAGTGAATGAATTCATATTTCATTCCAGAATAAAAATGGAAAAAATAAAAGGTTTTTAGGACATTACTAGCATGCATAGCATATGCTAGGAAGAGATTTACATACATTATCAACATGGGTATTCCAACAGAAATGTTTCTTCGAAAGTGATTCCTAAGATTTTTGCTGACGATACGAATGTGGAGAAAGTGGTGTTTAAAAGCAAACCATTTAGTCTATATTTATTACTATTTTTAAATAAAATACATTTGGTTTTTTCAGTTAAGGATTGGTTTGTTTGATGACATCTACCAGTGTATAGACCACATCATTGAAGTTGACACTGGAAAGGACAAGATTAATATCATCTGCATAAATAGATAAACTAAAATATGATTGCATTGAGGGAAATCGTTAATACAAATCAAAAAAGGGTAGGATCCTTGGGTACCCCAAGCTTACACATCAACGGAGTAGACTTAATATTATGGCAAAATACTTTTTGACATCTATCAGCTAAATAGCATTTGAACCAATTGTTTATAATCCCGCGTATCCCGTATCGTTCTAGTTTATGAGATAAACTAAAGGTTCTAAGAGATAGAAATAGCAAATTTTCAATAAATAAGGACAAATAAGATATCGCATGGAGTAAACGAAGAGTTAACATAGTAATTAAGAATATTTAAAAAAACTTCAAAGGTGACATTTGGATCTGAGCTTTCATAAACGGCAAGCCAAGACTTATTTGCCAAGTGATTATTAAAATTGTTTAGCGATAAGGCACAATATTTACGCGTCATAATAGGCTTTGTTTTAGAACTATTACAACTAGGTGTAAAATTGAGAACAGAGAACATACTTATAACATAATTATGTACACATTTTAAATAATTGTGTATACATTTTTTGTGTTTTGCATTATTTTTTACTACGTTTAAAATCATTCACTAACAAAGAATATAACAAATATATTATGAAAGTTCTTTTCACATAATTTATCGCTATCTTCAAAACCTTGTTAAAATAAAATTCTATATTTATGGTTATTCCCAGGATCCCCACATACCGTACAAATCCTCCTATGCCTCATTGAATTTATTTACACGGTGTAAACTAATAGAAGTCAGTGTAGCCTATTCAAAACTTATCTTCTAAAAGGTATGAGGGTCAAGAGGTTATAAAATTTACCAAAACATATATACTGTTTATAAAACATATTGTTATTAAACATAAGTTTTATTAAACATTTCATTATATAGTTCTCGTTATCGAATTTCTCGCTGGCCTACTAGTCAGTCTTTCACAACAGCCTACAAAACAACAAGAAACGAAACTGCAGTCATTCCAAAAGTTTCAAATAAATTCTTTTTGAGAAAATCACATCAACACTTTATCTTTAGAAAAAAAAAAAATTTCAGGTTAAATCAGGTTTGGTTTTTCTTAATTGTTTCCCATGCCTCTAATGCCATACTTACCAACTTTTTCCGTAGCATCGATTGTATTTTTATAACACACTATAAATCAAGTTCTAACAACTATCAACGCCACTATGGCATGACTACCTATGATATGACTGTCATTTTACATTTTACTTGAAAGTTCCATAAATATTATAAAAGAATATTCTAAGGTAACTATACGTAAATATTATTAGAAGTTTTAAATATAATATTATAGGAATATATACATTTCTTTACTCGAATATTATCCATATATTCTTACAGAACATTTTGAGGCAATCCCAAGTATTCTGTAGTAATAAGTAGCTGAACCGTGAAACGTTGTGACTTACATATTCGAACGCTGTCTGTGATAATGGTAACATTGACATAAGTAAACAGAATTAATCGTAGCAAATCATAAAATACTAATATTTTATTTTTAATAGTTATTCGTACAAAAAAAAATACAAACAAGTATTGAGAAGAAAGCTTTCACTATCATTTCGCTTCATAATGCGGTTTAAAGTAGTCCATTTCATTAACTGCTTGAAACAAGCACGAAGTAAATCTTTCACATTGCCTTCACCAGAATAAACGGGTAACAACGTTATTGTATATGTAAATAATTTATTATTTAAGGAATGAACAGATTACCAATTGATTACCAAGTCATTTGTTTTAAATTTAAAACGATAAATAAAAGCCATGCTGTGAATAGAATTCCTTGCTCCTGCCTTTCCCGAAATGTTCGTATGTCTGTTCATGTCGTTAAGCCATCCTGGGGAATTCGCATCATTCATTCCTTCGCTACGCATTGCAATATTAACGCATAGCTGTACAAGTGAATGAAACTACGTTCATCCCAACACTACTATAATCTTCTGCGTGATATTCGTATTAGTCACTGATTCTTGAAATGTGTGGTCACACACTCCACTGTTTGGTATTAGAGATTAGAGTTTGAAGTATTTTACTCGTGCTAGTAATACACACTCAGAAATGTACCTACCTAAAC
Source organism: Protaetia brevitarsis (assembly GCA_004143645.1). NCBI lineage: Eukaryota > Metazoa > Arthropoda > Insecta > Coleoptera > Scarabaeidae > Protaetia > Protaetia brevitarsis. The sequence continues at coordinate 10,330 of RXPK01002668.1, read as the reverse complement.
TACGGCGTAGCGTTTTATATTTTACCAACAATTAAAGATTTAATAGTATAAGCGTTCGATTAATAAAAAAATCTTTATATTTTCTTTTAACGCTTTTTAATACCCCAGGATGGCAAAATGCCGAAACATGTAGTACTGAATAATATCTAATAAAATGTTGAATGGAAAGGACATAATTTTTCCTAAACTACATATTATAGACTTTGTACAATATCTAACAAATTAAGTGCGAATTGAAGCTCCACAGATATTCGATTATTTATGCAACCGAAACTACAAGTACTGTGTATCAAGCAATGCATAATTCATAATTGATGTAAATAATTTTTAACTGCTATTTCAGTGTGCTGTATCTTCGATTGCATTAATAATCGCAGATTTGTGGAGCTTAGATTCGCATTTCATTTGCTAAAGTTGGTACAATAGTAAGTACCTATACAAAAAAGTTTTAAAAATTAAATTTTGCAAGCGTTCTAAGAATTCGGAAAATCTGGGCGATGGCCCATGGCCGCATGTTCGAAATACGCTCCTACCTTCTACATTACCAGGCACCATATGGCTCTCTGTGTATTATATTACCATCTACGACATATGTACGGCATAGACCGACAAAAGATACTGCCATACAAAGATAAAAGCATTCCATCCGTCATCTTCAACGACAATGCGAAAATCTTCTGGAATTTCCCTTTTAGAACAACAACAGAAATACGTGCTAACAAGCCAGACATGGTGATTTTGGAGAATAAAAATAGGAAGATGTTCGTCCTCGAAATGTCATGTCCTTCGGAGCGTAATATTTCTAAAAAGCAATTAGAAAAAATAAATAAACAGACCTGATGTTTCAACTGAAAAATACTAACCCAGAATACCAAATGTCATTTAACCCATTGATCATAGGTGTATGTGGAGGAATTAGAGAGAACACAGTGAGGGAAATCCGGAAACTGGACATATGAGCGGCTACGGCCAAAACAATCATTCAACAAATGCAAAAACACGTCATCTTAGGTTCACTCAGAGTTCTGAGGGATCATGACGCCAGTTACCTGATAGCATAGGACTAACACACTTTGGAAGCAAATCTTGGCATCGCCCGGAAACATTCGAAGTTACATCGCGGAGGTGCGGTCAAAACGGACGGCTTGAGCGGAGGTGGAGGTTCAAAAAAAATATATAATATAGCAGACTCGCAGTTATGTGAAACGACGAAATATGTGAACAACCAAAAATATGATTAATTCACATAATCACGAGACTACTGTAAATCAATCAGTTACTAAATTTGCTCCCTTGGAACGATCTTAGTTATCTCCCAGCATTCGCCAAGGAGTAAGGGAAAACCATGTAAAAACCTTACTCTGGAAGCATAATCTGAGAAAAAGTCCGTTGTTACTGATGGCCAGCATATTGTTATTATCTTCCTGAGTTTGGAAGAAACAGCCTCCACGTCCCCTCAACTCCGACAGCCATGCCGTCTTCAGGTAGCTGCTCCGTTTTTCACACATCATGAATTTGAAATTGAAACAGGATAGATCAACGTAGTGGTCTAAAAACAAACAAAACAACACCAGTAACTATTCAAATATTTAACAATAACTTAATCTTAATTATTCTAATCTATAGTAATTAAATTAAAGATTTATATTTTAAATATTTATATACCCTACTTATGCTAAAAGCTATAAATTAATGCTAGTGGTCTGAATCACTAAAGGGTATAAAATATTCATTTATAAATACGTACCACCCTACTATCAATCTAAATATCACGCCGTAACTTATCTAATTTCTTTAGCAGCATTACTAATAAATTCCCACCATTCGACCAACTAATTCGACTAATTCGCGTCGCGGCTAATTTAACCCCTTGTATGTATGTGGGGAAAGTGATGTTACCCTGCCACCTAAGAGATCTATTGAGTCCCCTATTCTTGCTGTCTTACAGTTGACCTTTCAATCCTATTCCTTTCAGAAAGTGTAGGAGGCCTGGAGCCAGGTTAGGTAAGTCTTCCTCTTCGATTTCACAGGCTCCTAGGTGCAACGCCCTTAAGCTGCACAGTGCTATGCAATTTTAGAGGAGATGGATGAGTGTTTCATTCTGTTCCCCACAAAATCTACATTCAAATTTCCTTGCGAATCCAAGCTTACTCAGATATCTTTTTAGTTTACAATGGCCTGAAAGTATTCCCATTAATATGCGAACAATTCTTACTCAGATTGATACATTCTGTAAACCTCTTCTAATTATAGATTCTCAGAAGAATTTTACTTTGCCTCATTTCGCTGGAGATTCTTCCAATAATTAGATTTTCTGTGCTCCATTTCTCTTTTCAGTTTCTTCAGTATTGTACTGCTACTTATCCCGTAAAAGGGTTCTACGAAAGGTATTTCAGTCCCTTTTTTGCGAGATTATCCGTTATCTCGTTTGCACCACTCCTGTGTGACCTGGAACCCACAGGAGGGTTACTTTATTCCTTTTACCTAGCTCGTTTAATTTCCCTTAGTATCCCCAGAGCATCTTGGAACTGATTTTATATGAGCTCAGTGCCTTGATGGCTACTTGACTATCAGACATGATGATAATCCCTTGCTTTCGATAATTTCTATCAATATTGAACTGGACGTCAATAGCGTGTATTTCCGCCTTGGATACTTGGGTATTTTCTCAAGCTTTCTAAGTACTTGGTTCTAGGCCCATATATTCATATTCCAGTTCCTTCTGTCGTTTTGGAGCCATCAGTATACCATTAGATGGCATTTCTATTCAATTTCAAGATCGTGTTATGGTCCCATTCGCTCTTGTTACTAAGCTTTGTGGTGAATTCCTTCACAAAGCTGAATTTTTTGGTATGTCGTCCCGGGAGATGTCTATGCCTAATCGTTCCTTCTTTGATTATTCTGAATGTTGTTCTTTTTGCCACGCTCTCTACCACAATATGGAGAGGGGCAAGATCTAATACTACCTCTATAGCTGCTGTTAAGCAAATTCTCATAGCCCCAGTTATGCATACGCCTGTTAATCTTTGCACTTTCGAGAGGTTAATTGGTGCCGTGGCCAGATTAGTTCTTTTGCTCCAAGCTACTGATACATAAGTGATGATCGGTCTCATTATCGCTGTATAATTTAACCCCTTATCTAATGCCCTAACTTCTGTACGCGACCGTCATTCATCAGTGAGTGGACATTCAAATAAAACATAAGCCGCTGTATCTACCCCACCACATTCGCAACGCGAATCATTAACTCTGTCAATTCTACATAAATATGATTTGAAATTATCGAGACCCATTATTAAATCTACTGCCTGATATCACAAATTAACCCTCATTTCCTTAAAGCGTGTCACGCTGCCGATAAATTTCCTAGTCCATCTCTTATCAAGTTTATTCCTAAAACCTTTTTTTTAACTACGCTAGCCGAAATTAACCCATATCTAATTATCGTACTATTCTCACTTGACACCACCTCTTTCGTTGATTGGTTCTAGCCGATTGCGAAGTCATTGCCGATCGTACCTATACCAAGTGTCTCATAATGTCCCGTATGAATATCGAAATTTAGAAATTTAAGTTCGTTTAATTTATATACGTGTAATCACTGATTTATTAGATACCTTCTCTATACACAAAACGTTGACTATACTTCTTTCCTCTTTTCAGCGAACGAAATGGCTACTGGAAGTGGGAAGCAGTGTTTCTTGACAAACATGCCATGCACCGTCCGAAACATATCCGCCGCAAGTCGACCAGAGCAACAAACCGTCAACCCACAGAGACGAAACATTTGAAACCACCAGTTTCGCCAGATAAGGACGGTTGTTTGCGTTAGTCTCTTAGTGCGACGGTAGACAAACGACAGTAGCGTCCTTGGATCGCGTGAAGTACCTCTCCTTCAGTTTCGACTAAGATGGGAAGCACTTCGTCCAAGTTCAAGAAGTACCTACAACATGGCGACGAATTTGCCGCGATGCAAATCTACCAAAGTTCTCCGGAGCTCAGGAGGAACCTGGATCCGAACCTGAGCTACGGAGAGAATCACACTCACAACACTGCTCTACATTACGCTGCCAAACACGGTACGTAAAGGAATCTTTAACCGACGCCAGATAATCCGTTTAATGTCAATAAGACGAGATTGAAGTTTCGTATCTTAATTTACCCAAGAACGAAACGGGTCGGCGAACTCGAATTGCGTCAACCCTTTCTAAATTAAATTAACAAACATCATGACCTACCACAGCGTAGAAGATTGATTTTAGAAAACTAAATAAAAATTCCCCCGTGGCAGTTTGGAGTTGATAGACTTGTAGGTCATGGATTTATTTGCAAACGCTTTATTAATGAGAAAACTTTGCAAGCGCGGAAATTTTTCATCCACCAATCACGATATACGTAGGTAATATGTTTTTTGCCGTCTTTTTATTTAAGAAAACTTATCCAACTAGTATACCACGTCCGATGCTTTTACTTTGAAGCAATATGAATTCTATAAAACTATCTTCTTTCCTATATTTTACGTAGATAGTTTTATATTAAATTTGTATCAATATGAATTCTATGGAAGGAGATATTGATTGAGTGCAAAGCACATTTTCCTCAAAAGATTTCTTTAAAATACAGGATTTTCCACGAAACTGGCTAGTTAATAGTTTTCAACTTAAAGAACTGGTTTCAAAAATTCGGGATTTGTAATAATTTTCTACCATATTTGCAAGTCTTTTACACTTGTAGTTAACGGAACGACACCATGAACTATATTCTTTTAAATAGAACAGTGTTAGACTTAAAGCAGTAATTTGTTCAACTTGATTTTTTTGGCATGTGATAGATAGTTTTACATCAAAAATGAAACGACAACATTTGTAAGAAATTTTATTAATATGTAATACGAAAGAAAAGAATTAATAGTGTGTTCGGCGACCCCGTAGCTGAGTACACGTCTAGACATCGACAAGATGAGATGGGCAATATCTGTTTGTGGCACCTTGTTCCAAGCTAAACTTTGTGAATTAACTCTGCCAGAGTCTGTGGAGGATTGTACGAAATGGGCAGTCTCCTCACCATAATATCTCACACATGTTCAATGGGGTTTAAATCCGATGAACTAGATGGCCACGGCAATATATTAACACCTGCTTATTGGAGAAAGTCCATTGTTCGACGAGCAATATGGGAACGTGCGTTGCCTTGCTGACAAAGGATGTGTGGACGACCATCTAGATAAGGTAGTAAATCAACATAACGCGCAGCTGTCATACTATCTCGAATAAAGGGAAGTGATGATCTACTGACATGGGCTATAACGCTCCAAGCCTTCCAAGATTACTTCATGTCTGCATATGGTACTACTTCGTTCTCAATCAAGCAATCTCTATATCAAATAGACAGTCACTTAATATGCAAACCGGTACTCCACGAGTCAGATGTTTTATTAGCGTTAAAGAAGCTGAAAAATAAGTTTATAATGGGTAATTATAACATATCAAGCTTCTTAATTAAGGACTGTGCTATTATCTTTGTAAAGCCATTGACTTACCTTTTTAATTTATCGCTAGCAATATTTTTCCAGACTGTTGGAAAACCGCAAAATTCACTCCTGTCCATAAAAAGGGCACACAGGGCGGTTAGAAAACTATAGACCTTTAGCGATTATCAACAATTTCGCAAAAGTGTTTGAAATATGTCTTTACGCCTACATTTTCCCTCGTGTTCGATGCCACTTATCTGAAAATCAACATGGATCTATCAGTAAGAGATCGACAATTACTAATTTAACAATCATGCAGCATTTTGCCAAAGCTTTTGATCGATTTGACCACAGCATTCTACTGCAAAAACTTGAGGCTATTGGCTTCTCTCAATCAATTACTTGCTTTATGCGCTCATATTTGTGAGGCAGCAGCAGTTTGTCATTTATCGTGGTCACACATCCAACAACTTCTCGCCTACATCCGGTGTACCACAGGGCAGTAACTTGGATCCGCTATTATTCTTGATTTATATCAAGACTAATCAAGTGTGACGCGATTGATTGTGAAAAGCTACTATTTGCAGATGACCTGAAATTATATAAAGAAATTAGATCCTTAGAAGATTGTGCTGTCTTACAAGAGTATATTGACAAGCTTCTTACCTGGTGTCGAGCTAATAAACTGCAAATGAGTGTTCAGAAATGTAATATAGTTAGCCTTACCCGTAAATCTCAACCAGTAGTGTATGACTATCTGTGAGAGATCTTGGCGTCACTTTTGACTCCAAACTATGCTTTTCCGTGCATATATCCCACGTGACCTCGACCTCTCTAAAAGCTTTGGGTTTCGTCATATGTAATACGAGAAGTTGCACAACTACTGATACAATTACTCAGCTGTACAATTGCTATGTGAGCTCCAAACTGGTATACGCTTTACTAGTATGGTCGCCAATATATAAAATTCATATTGAATCTCTTGAGAGCGTCGACCTTTTTTCCACTCCCCTCCCTATCCTATTATCCAAATGTACATAATAGTGCTATCACATAGCTTCCATTTGTGTTTATAATTTATTATTCAAAAATATGGTCAATAAACTCATTTTGCCAGTTTTATTGAATACATGACTCTGTATTTTATGTACTTCCCAAAATGGTGATAATCCTTGTATTTTTAAAATGCGTTAATTGCGGGCCAATATGCATTAAGCTATTTTGCTGAAAATTATATCAAGTAATTCTACCTCAAGTTTCGCCACTTGTTCACTTCATTGAAGTATACCTGTATATAAATCAAGAGAAGAAAGAAAGACCTATGTTTTTTTTTGAATTTTAACGTTTCAAATCACATGCAAAACTAATAACGATTTGTTTTAAATACACCAATTGTAAGATATCATTTATTTTTAAACTAAATCACTTCATTTCAGGTATGAAGCATTTATTAAGAACGTTTTTAAACGATTTGGGTGGAAATCCTAACAAAAAGAACGGCTTAAACGAGACTGTATTGCACTGCGCCTGCCAATTAAACAACACAAAAAGTTTCAGCGCACAAGAAAGAAGAGCTGCTTGCGTCCAACTCCTACTGTACTGGAAGGGAGTTCTTTTAGCTACCGGTGGGAGGGAAAAAGTTGAATTGGCCGCTCAAGACAAAGTAATTCTCCTTCATAATCTATACCAAAACTATTTCAAATTTTTTTCTTAGGAAGGAAATACTGCATTGCATTGGGCTGCTAGCACGGGACTTAAAAGATGCGTGGAATTATTACTTGCCCACGGAGCACCTCTCTTTATTGGCAACAACGATAAGCAAACACCTTGCGATCTAGCAATGACAGCGGGTCACCACGACATTGCTAGATTACTAGAAAGCAGAATGGTCTTTGTAAGAATAATATTGAATTTGCATTATCACTGATTTCTATACAAAATGTTGGTTATAGGCAGATAGTACAGACGTGGTCAATGAAGACGAGCTACTGAATGAACAGGAAGAAGTGTACAGTGGGCTAAGGAATCAGGATCTTCAAGAAGCCAAAGATCAACTTCTCGTGGATACTTCCGATATGCTGAAGGTACCACTTTTCACCGCCGAAGCTCTACTTAGAAATAATGGCAAGTGCACAATCGTGTTTGACGTCTTACACCAGGAATAACTATTTCAGAATGGTCCAGAGAAGTACTCCTCGAGAAGTGGATGAAAGATCCAGTAGAATGTTGTCAATTAGCTGGTGTTCAAGCTCCAACATCCGTTTTGCAACATGCCAGTTCCATCGATTCGAGCAACTCGCCGGATAATTGCGAAGAGCTCTCTAATATTCCAGAAATTATGGTAGAAACAATAATGCAAATTATTACACTTTTTCTTCGTATTTGCACCGGTCACTTATTTTTAGTGCGAAATTTGTTTTCTGCTCATTAATAATTGGGAACAACCAGTAATGATGTCCTGCAAACACGTGTTCTGCAAACGATGTTGGGAGAGTTACTTAACTATAAAGATCCAAGACGGAGATGCACACCACATCCTGTGCCCTGCCTACCAATGTCATATATTAGTTCCAGTGGAGCTCATTGAAAAATTAGTTAGTCCTGAAATGGCCAGAAGATACCTGCAGTTCGATATAAAGGTCAGATTATAATCACATATTGTATTTTCCATGACTTAAATACACTGTTATCCCAGGCTTTTGTTGAGAGTAACAAATCAATAAAATGGTGTCCAATACCTGGCTGCGGAAGAGCCGTGCGCCTACCAGAAGCAGAACAACACTTAGTGAACAACAAATCTATTCCTGTAACTTCGCATGCAGTCGATTGTGGGAATGCTCACTTCTTCTGCTGGGAATGTTTAGGTATGTTAAAATCTTACGATACCAAAATAATTAGTGTATTTTATTTTTCTGAAGGTGAAGCACATGCTCCAAGCGGGTGTAAGCAATGGCAAGAGTGGCAAGTGAAGATAGCTGAAGTGAAACCAGAAGAATTGCAAGCGTCTTGCAGTGGTAGCGAAGACGCCGCGAATATTTTGTGGCTGGTGACAAATTCGAAACCTTGTCCTAACTGCAAAAGCCCCATACAAAAGAATGAAGGCTGCAATCACATGAAGTGTTCTAAGGTAAATATCAAAATCCGCAGATCTAAAAAGCGAAATGATCAAAATCACTCTCTTCCAATATAAGAATTGATTTCATTGGAGATTCATACATTCGTATGATGCAATACTGTGCGGTTTACAGTGTTCCCAAAAGTTGCCATTCTGATGAATAGTGGCAAATGATATACTTTGCTATCTCCTTGTCCTATGAATGCTTACAATTGGTCTACTCAGATAGTTTCTGTGTGTGTAGCTGCTTTCTAAGTCTGCAGTGACCTGCAAAAATAAATAATTGCTATAATACTTTTTCGGCCAAGTTTGAGAATTCCTTGCATCCATGCACTAAATCAGGACGATCGTTCCGATATTAGAATGTTTTACCTAAAAGTTGATCTTTTGCTTGACAGAGGCCGGAAAAGCGTAGCTCTCTGAGAATGGTGATGCGGCTCTTCAAATTGGAATGGCATTTGTATGTGTAAATTAAGCAATCCGGGAAAAGTAATACATGTTACCATAAGCTATCTTTTTCGCATAAGAATTTGTAGATTATGGTTGACAGGTGCACAACAAAATGTCAAATGTTGTAGATTGAAGCGGAGTGAATATTTCAGGATCTAACAAAATGTAACCACTGCATAAAACGTAGGTGTAAAAAAGAGGATGTTGTATTTGACAAAAGATACAAACAATACTTGTTGAAACAAAAATTGATCACATGATGATAAAACTGCCCTAGGAAATATTTCTCAGCTTATCGATTTAATATATAATAACAAAGCAACGAAGGCGAAAAGAATATAACAAAGGAGCTCTGCTACACGTCATCAACTTCACCCAAAAAACTCTCATTTTTCCTTCTTTTTATAGTTCTCTAAGTATATATGTTTCTTTTTTTTAAATCCTATTCAAACATTTAATCTATGAGCTGGTGTGGAGGGCTAAATGTTTATTGTTGACAAATAGATTCCACCAATAAGAATATCTACATATAAATAGATGATTGTAAACTGGGAAAATATAGTAGTATTCAACGAAGAATGAGTCAGGACGGTATCTCCTAAATCAATAAACTTTTAAAAATTCCGAAAGATTAAATGCGTCATCGCTAGGAGGTGCTATCTAACTTTGTTTTCGTAATGGAATGCACTAATTTTCATTTGATTTTTAGAATCTGTCATGTATTGTGACAACGCTTTATATGACTGTTACTAACCTATCGGTAATACTTTTAAAGTAGTGATAACCTTTAAAAGTCCAACACTTATGCAGGTACATCACTTTTAGGCACTTATGTGCTCATAAAATTCGAATTAACCTTGACAAATGAATAAATCTTCTATCAATATAATGATACGATATGGTATTCGATAGAGAGATTCACTTACCTAAATGGCAAAACAATATATACGTACATATTATCAAGAACTTCTCAATATACTTTTAATAAAACTGAAAAGACGAAAGTGTGTTTTGTTTCCATAATCGTCTTTCAAGTTTAAGTCGCCTAGAAGATGATTTTGAATGAACATTTTGACTATTCATTGTTTCCCCTCTTGAGCACTTCATAAATTGCCTTAACGCATCATGTCTCTTAATAATAAAAATCCACCTCGTTCTCAACCACCTCAACTCCTTTTAAATTCAAGAAAGCTGCATTTTTTCTTTTTTTTATCCATGTGTGTCCACTCTATACAACAATTACAAAAAGAATGAGCTAATACCGGCTACTGTCGCTGTTTCACGTAAGTTTCACG